>CM064527.1:640027-722652 GCA_032716605.1 Paralithodes platypus
TTGAGTTTGTTTATGTATATGTGTATATATGTATCTATGTATTTGCAGTATATGTGTATGTATGTGTGCGTATATGTGTATGTATGTATGCGTTATTTATGTATATATATGTCTATAGTGTATACTGTTTGTGGTTCGAGCCCGGCTGAGAGTATCAGGTAGGATAAGAGAAGAGCATATATGCATGTAATGTGCATATATTTATGTAAATGTATGTCTGTGTGTATGTGCTGTCAATGGTTCGAGCCCGGTTGAGAATATAAGGTATATAATATATATATGTACTGTACGTGTATTTATATGGTCATATGCACATATGTATGTAAATATACGTACATATGAGCGAGAACATATTGCTCACTAGCGCAACTTCTGATTATAAATCTATGCATAAGCATTATCTATTATTAAGTGTTCGCGTATCTTCATCCATGTATTTCCACCCTTGACAATAGAACGCCCAGCTCTTCCATATTTCGCCTTCTGTCACACACACACACACACACACACACACACACACACCTACACTACCGAGGATTAAACTCCCATTGTAGTACCTGCACCCTCTTTACCCTGACCATACCAAAACAGTTTTAGTATGTATGTATGTTTATGTGCATACGTGAGCGTTTGTGTATACGGACATGTGCACACTTACTGCATGTTCTTATGTTCCTATATATGTATGTATATGTATGTGCGCACGTACGTGTATATACGTATGTTCTGTATATGAGTAAGTAAATAAATGTGTATATGTACTGTATATCACTTACTCTCATGGTTATTTTATGATAATTTGTATTCTGCACATGCATCATTATTGTATTTATTTATTTTGTTTGTAAACTAAGCTTACCATCCTCATATCTGTACATCTCATGTTCATCCACTAAATTGTAAAATTTGTATTTTCAGCTCATGAGGCTGCCATTCTTTAATAAACCGTTTATTATTATTATTATTATTATTATTATACATACACACACACAGATTCAGATTATTTTATTTCCCTTAAATATACAATGGCTGTTCGTGCAATAAAATCATCGTGAAAAGAGAGAGAGAGAGAGAGAGAGAGAGTGTGTGTGTGTGTGTGTGTGTGTGTGTGTGAGTGAGGGAGAGAGAGAGAGAGACTTCTACACCCCACCCCCCACCCACCCCTCACCTTGGTCACCTCTACATTGGTTCATCTATCGCGTGAAGCTACACTTACTTATGTGCTTCGGCCCATAATTATGTTCGTAAATATGTGCAGCTACTGTTTCTCAGATTAAAGCCGGTGTCACACGAGCGCTTTTTCCCTCAACACTGGTCTGGCAGCTTATGAGGTCAACATTTAAAATATTTCAGTTACCTAAATTCATCTACCATCCGTTAAGTTTCCGACACCAGTGCAAAATATTCCAGAAATGTTGCCAGAAAAATTTTGATCATGGAATGTTTAGTATAAAAGCTCTCGTGTGATACCGGCTTTAGTTGAATCTACTATTACCAGAACATCCCGGACTTCCCAAATAGACTAATTCCTTGAACATGACGAGGTGCATTGTTATATGTGCGATCAGTTTACTTGGGAAACAAATTGACTTGCTCATGTAGTTGTGTACACCCTATGTGGTGGATTGTGTTCTTTTATTTCAAAACATTATTTTATTAAGCGTTGTTTCCACAAAGCGATTTTGATCAGTTCTTTTGCATTTATCTTTTATCGTCCCAGTTTTAGTTTGTTTATTTTGCAAGTTTTACATTATAATTATATTTAAACATATTTGTATCTCGACGATTCGTTTAGTCAGATCGAGAGCTCAAACTACGTCAGAATTTGTGTCCGCGAGTGTACAAAACATGTCTATATTGCCTAAAATTAAACGATTAAAAATATACAAAACGTTACTTATAAAATTATTTATAAAATTACACCTAAATGGCATGAAAGGTTTTAAAATTGACGAAAAAATGGGGCGAAAGGTCTTAACATCTACAAAATAACAGCACGAAAATCTTAAAACCTTAAAACGAATATGCTAAACATGAGGAAGAAGGGGGTCCATAAAAAGCGAGTACTAACCCCCTTAAGTGAAAGGAAAGATATCCCTACTCGAAGTTAAAAAAAAAAAAAAAAAAAAAAAAAAAAAAACGGGGAAGAAAGCTCAAAACAACACACACATCGCCTCCTCACGAGCCTCAAAAGGTGGCTACTCTTGATAAGGTGCCAGGCCACAAATGCAACCCCCCCCCCCCACCAGTGTTGCCAATTTAGCTACTTTCCCGCTAGATATAGAGGTATTTACTTCGATCTAGCAGCACATTTTACCATCTAGCGGCATGAATTCTAGCGATCGAGTCATTTTAAAGCGATACTCAAAAGATAGTGGCATTATTCTAGCGATGATCGGCATTTGTTTACTATCTAGCGGAAATGATTTGGTAACCCTGCAACCCCCACCCACCCAGAGAGAACCCTTGGGGGGGGGGGGGGGGGATTTGCATACGAGACCCCAGGGAGAAGGCAATTCGATTTCAATATCAAAAGACGGCTAGGAAATCACACGGAGAGGGACGGGTGAAGGTGGTGAAGGTGGTGATGGGGTGAAGTGGTGGTGGGTGGGGGTGGTGGGAAGTGGAAGGGGTGAGGTGGATGGTGGGGTAGGGTGGGGGTGGTGGTGGTGAGGTGGGGGTGGGGGTGGGGGGGGGGCCAAGGTGGCGATGGGGTGAGGTGGATAAGAACATACTGTAAGATAAATGGAAATCTTTAGAAGGACTATTGGCCCATACGAGGCAGACTCCTTCTTCCCTACATTCCTATTTGTTCTATTAGTGGTGGGGTGGGGGTGGGGGTCGAAAGTGGCGATGGGGTTAAGGTGGATGGTGCTGGAAGTGGCGAGGGAGGGGGAGGATAGTGGGGGAGATTGGTGGCAGCAATGGTGATGACGGTGGAGGTGGAAATGGTGTCACAGTGATGGTGGCAGGGCGGGAGAAAAAGCTACACCACAGAGTATCAGTCACCCTATTCTCCACATAAATACATCCACAACAACATCCTTAAGCCAACAACACCCTCTTCCCTACACCACCAAAGCAATCATGTCTCTCTCTCCCTACTCCTCTCCCACATGCCACAGAGCCTCAACAAGATGGCAGCAGGGTTGATGAAGGGGCTGGGATATATTGCTCTTTGGGGCTACACATAAGGGAGAAAGGGGTCCATGTCTCTTTCTCTCTCTCTACTCCTCTCCCACACACCACACCACCATCGCCTCCGCAAGATGGCAGCAGAGTTGATGAAGGGGCTGGGATATATCGCTCTTTGGGGCTGATTGCTGGCGGGTCGTCGCTTCAATTATGTTAACCCTGTCACCACCATTGCGAAATTTCCAGCATAGTCTGGTTACCATAAGACGATTTGCTTTAGTTTGTAATGTACGGGTAAATACGATCTCAAAAACCCGCGAGTTTTGCGCCCCTTCTGAGATACTTAAAATCCTTTGTGACCATCAGGGATGTTCAGAAACCTTTAGTTTAGTTACTTCAACTTCTGCAGTTGTTTTTGAGTTAGCTGTGGAAGAAAACTAATTTTAGAGAGGTAATTATGAGATTGAGAGAACTCTATTTCTGAATGCTAAACGGCAACACCCGAGTCCACAGGAAAGAGAAAGAGTTAATATAGAAAAAATCATAATATTAAGACGTCGCCGGTACAGAAGGGGTTAATATTCTGGAGATACTTTTCTAATACGATGATATTTTGAAGGACAATGTTATGGTGTTACTATCGTGGTGTTGCAGTGATGATGTGGTGTATTTTTGGTGTTGTGATAATGATGAGGTTTTATTATTGTCGTGGTGTTGTTGTGATGATGGTGTTGTGGTGTTGCAGTGATGATGAGGTATTGTGGTGATGTTGATGTGGTGTTGTTGTGATGATGTTGTGGTATTACTATCATGGTGTTATTGTAGTGTTGTGATGATGATGTGGTGATGTTGTAATGTTGTTGTGATGATGTGATATTACTATAGTGGTGTTGCAGTGATGATGAAGTGTTGTGGTGATGTGGTATTATTATTGTCTTGCTATTGCAGTGATGATGTGGTGTAGTTATGGTGTTGATGTGATGATGTTGTGGTATTACTATAGTGGTGTTGTAGTGATGATGTGACATATTGTGGTGGTGATGTTGTGGCATAACCGTCGTAGAGTTGCAGTGATGATGAGTTGTGGTGATGATGTGGTATTCCTATAGTGGTGTTGCAGTGATGATGTGGTGTTGTTGCGGTATTACTATAGTGGTGTTGCAGTGATGATGTGATGTATTGTGGTGATGATGTGGCATAACCATCGTAGTGTTGCAGTGATGATGAGTTGTGGTGATAATGTGGTATTCCTATAGTGGTGTTGCAGTGATCAGATATTGTGATGTTATGATGTTATGGAATCAAAATTATGGTGTTGTGGTGTAGCTATGGTATTGCCCCGGTGGTGTTGTTGGTGAAGAAGTAGTAGTTGTGGTGGTGGTGTGGCGGGTGTAGTAAGCGATTGCCAGCCCCATAATAAACCTCAGAAGGGAAGCGTTGACCCCCCCCCCCCCATACACATTGTTCACAGGGGAATCCAATTGGAGAAGGAGAAGGGGGGGGGGGGGATGGAGGAGGAAAGACTAGGGCGAAGATGGGGTGGAGGAAGAGGGGGGTGGGGGAGAGTGGAGGGATGTGGAGGAGGAGGAGGTGGGTTGCGAAGAAGAAGGGGGAGTGTTGACGAGAAGGGATATGGAAGATGAGGTGGAGGAGAAGGTAGGGTATGGAGAGGGAGGAAGAAAGAGGAGCGTTGAGAAGGAGGTGGTGGAGATGCAGGACGGAGTAAAGACGATTGGAAGGGGGAAGAGGTGGAGGGTGGAGTGAAGAAGATTGGGAGGGGGAAAAAAAAGAGTGTTGAGAAGAAGAGGAGGAAGAAAGAGGGGTTGTGGAGGAAGAAGAGGAAAGAGAAATGTTGAGAAGTAAGAAGAGGGAAAGGGATTTGTGGAGAAGGAGGTGTAAGAAGGGAGAGAAGAAGATTGGAAGGGGGAAGAGGAGTGCTGAGAAGGAAGGAGGTGGAAAGGGGAGTATTAAGAAGGAAGAGGTGGAGGAAAGAGGAGTGTTGTATAGATCAAGAGGTGTAAGAGTAAGTGAAGCAGATTGGAATGGGGAAAAGGAATGCATACTATAGGTTCCAGGAATACCAAGCTGGAATGTGTATATATAGAACTAGGGTTAGGTCGGGATAGGGAGGCCTGGCGGTGGTTGGAAAGGTAAATATGTGTAATATGTGGTTGAAATTAGCATAGGATATATTATATAGTATGATGAGCCGCTAAAGGGGTTAGCATAAAATTCAAGATTGCTTAAGGTGTCAGTGGTTATTTTTGGGTCAATTTATTTATATATTAATTTATTTTTTAGTTTCCTCGCCAGAGCTTCATCAAGCTTAAAAACACTCTCCCGAGACTCTCCTTCAAGATATGTTGGTACATTGTTCGATAGAAAAAGCCGGCTTCTCTTAAATTACTGGCTCGCTATCGCTCGTCAGAAAAACATCAACACCTAAATGGCACGAAAGGTCTAAATAATTGACAAAGAAATGAGGCGAAAGATCTCAAAATCGCCAAACTAACTGAACGCACGTCTTAAATTCGCAAAACTAATATGCTAAACATGAGAGAGAAGGGGGTCCAGAAAAAGTTACTACCTCCATCTTGACAACAATAACTTCCAATGAAATTATAACACGGTTTAACTATGATATTATAGCAAAGGGGTTGGAATGACCGACTGGCTAACAACAAGTGTGTGTGTGTGTGTGTGTGTGTGTGTGTGTGTGTGTGTGTGTGTGTTATTCACTTGTTTGTTCGTCAAGGGGAATCCACGCAATGCGAGCTAAGCTCATTATTATCGCGCCTCCTTAACTGGGAATGTATTGCGTGAAATGCATGTTAAGTGTTTATGTATCGTTGGAATGGCTGTGGATGTGTGTGTGGTCTGTATTTTAGCCAATTGGCGACATCTGGAAACGAAGGCTTAGGGTTAATCTGTACGGTACCATTCTCACCCGAAGGCTTAGGTTGACCAGTACGATACCCATTTCACCTTGTAACCGATCACCAACCCCAGAGGGGACGTCAAAACTTCGTCCACTTATACCAGGTTCCTATTTATACTGCTAGGTGAACAGAGGCTACACCGTTAGGAGACTTGCCCAAATGTCTCTTCCCCCCCCCGGGTCTCGAACCCGGGACCTTCTATTTGTGAGCCAGACGCGCTATCAGTTGTGTAAGAGAGAGTGCATGTCTGTGGTGTTTGTATGATGTTATTTCATTGTGTGTGTGTGTGTGTGTGTGTGTGTGTGTAAGAGAGAGAGAGAGCATGCGTGTATGAGTATATTTCAATTGTGTGTGCTTATATATATATATATATATATATATATATATATATATATATATATATATATATATATATATATATATATATATATATATAAGTGTTTGTGTATGTCTATATATATATATATATATATATATGTATGTATGTGTATATACATAAGTACCCCCCCACCCACCCGGCTCATCCCGTACCGGTAATAACATCGTCAGCACGGATAAGCCTCACAGGACTTACCTTAGGATTACCCGGTCTCAGTACGTCCCCCCAGCCTCCGTGCACCCTTGTCAGGCACAAAGGAGAGCAAGCAACAACATATATATTATTACACACCCCTACAAGCAAACCTATCAACACACACGCCTACACTCTCCCTTCATCCTATGACTTAAGGGGAAGTTTTTAGTTTGGTCCCTATATATCCTTCAAGCTTAAGATTACACCCCCTTGAGCCCCTTTCAAGACAAATTTGTACATTTTTCGGTAGAAAAATGTCCCGGCTGAAAGCCGGTTCCTCTTAATTAAAAATTGGCTCTTAAATTACAGGCTCGCTATCGCTCGCCAGGATAAAATCGACACCTAAATGGCACGAAAGGTCTTAAAATTGACAGAAATGGGTTGAAAGTTCTTAAAATCGTCAAAATAATGGGGCGAACATCTTAAAGTTAGAAAAGCAATGGGGCTAAGCATGAGGGAGAAAGGAGTCAAGAAAAAAATCCCTCAAGTGGATATCTCCCCTTAAACTGCTTTAAACTGCTTGTGTCCAGGCATTTTGACCCCAACGTCCCTTGAACTTGGCTCTGTCACTCTTTTGGCTTTGGGGGAGACACTCGTTACAAGCGCCCTGCCTTTTGTTTCCTTCCTACATATATATGGAAAACAACAAACATTATGTACTGAGAATGATGAAGGCAACTAACTATACACGAACTCACAGCAAATCACACCGATAGAGCAGGTTCATCGGCCCGTCAAATCCCTTTTTAAGGGGAGGTTTTTAGTTTGGTCTCTAGGTATCCATCAAGCTTAAGATTACACCCCCTTGAGCCCCTTTCAAGATAAATTTGTAAATTTTTCGGTAGAAAAATGTCCCGGCTGAAGGCCGGTTCCTCTTAAATTACAGGCTCGCTATCGCTCGCCAGGATAAAAGCGACACCTAAATGGCACGAAAGGTCTTAAAATTGACAGAAATGGGTCGAAAGTTCTTAAAATCGTCAAAATAATGGGGCGAACGTCTTTAAAATAGAAAAGCAATGGGGCTAAACATGAGAGAGAAAGGAGTCAAGAAAAAAAAACCTCAAGTGGAAACCTCCCCTTAAGCAACCCGACCCGTCCGTTTAATTGTGGGATTACCGCCTCAATACAGCGAGTTCGGTTACGGGGAGCCGGATTATAGACGATTATAACGGCAATCACCGTATTAAACCCCCGTGTGGAGAAAATACAGTCAGAGAACGAGAGAGATATAGATAGATAGATAGATGAGAGAGAGAGAGAGAGAGAGAGAGAGAGAGAGAGAGAGAGAGATTCCAAACCATCTCCATAAATCTCACAATAGGACCTTTCTCTCTACCTCACTGTTATTTCTTAAGCCGGTATCACACGAGAGCTTTTATACTCAACATTCGATGATCAACATTTTTCTGGCAACATTTCTGGAATATTTTGCACTGGTATCGGAAACTAGACTGATGGTAGATGAATTTAACAGAAAAATATCAAATGTTTACCTTATGAGCTGCAAGACCAGTGTTAAGGATAAATGTTGGGTGAAAAAGCGCTCGTGTGATACCGGCTTTACTTTATTCTTTTACCGGGGTAAATGGATTTTTGTGGTCATGGGTGAAGAAAGTTTGTTATCCTCTTTCTCTCTCTCTCTCTCTCTCTCTCTCTCTCTCTCTCTCTCTCTATATATATATATATATATATATATATATATATATATATATAGTTCTTAATAGTTCCCGTATAAAATCTCTTTCTACAAGCCGCAATGTTGCATCTCTTTCACTCTTCTATCGCTATTTCAAATAACCAGTGTTCATCAGAGCTCTAAGTGCATACCCCCTCCCTTGCGTCAAGTGCGAGGCACCCGCCTTTCAACACAGTCCCAGTCCTATTATGTCCAGCCCTCCAACCCAAGTATTATTATTTCCTGGTTGAGGAGGTTAGGTGCGGATGCACCACTTCTGCGTTCCACCTGGTTCCCTTCCCACATCAAACCCCTTCTTGGGGAATGTAGGCTCCCTTGTGGCAGCCATGGTCAACCTGTTGACTACTTTTGATAGGTTGGGTAAGGATTTGTCTATTTTCAGCCTATATTGGCTTCCGGCTCGAATTATACCGATTTATATAAACACACACTAACTCGCTCACTGACACACACCCACCCACACTAACTCCCCCCCACACACACACACACTCGCTCTCTCTCACACTCACACACACTAACTCCCTCAAACACACACACACCCTCACTCTCTGTATCTTTCAATACTGAATAAAAGACAGTGAAGACAAAGCCCTCCTAATGCATATGTCTCGTCAGATGAAATACAGACAAAGCAAGATACGAAACTATGGAAATATACCGTATTGTCTTCAGTATGCGCTTCAACTTATTCCAAGGAAAGAAAATGTATAATAAAATAAACTGAACACTTTTAATCATATGCTTTCATTAATTTATTCAAATACATTAGGGTTTGTAATGGAGGATTAATGTTAAAAACGGGGAGTTCCTTAATAGATAGTGTATTTGTATTATTAAATTGGCTCCTATTTGTTTTATATGAATTATAAGCGAAAACAAATTTGCAAACATGGGAAGAGGCTAAAAATGTAAAAGTTATTTTTGTAAACGTAGACCTATATTTGGTAAAGCAACACTGATTTCGCTATTTTCTATTTTTCTATGGGTCGCTTTTCTGGTCCCCCTTCTTCCTCATGTTTAGCCCCATTAGTGTTCAGATTTTAAGACGTTCAGCCCATTAGCTTGGCGATTATAAGACCCATCATCATCATCATCATCACAATATCATAACTAACATAATTATCGCCACCCCCATCATCACCACCATTGTCATCACCACCAACACCAACATCATCACCAACAACACCACTACCACCATTGTCACCAACATCAACATCACCACCTCTATCACCAACTCTTTCTCCTCCATCACCATCATCAATATTTAACATCACCACCACCAACATCAATATTACCCCTACCACCATCAACAACATCAACAACACCATCACCAACATCAACACCACCACCATTAAGACCATAGCATCTTTTAACTCGCACGAATCTAAGAATTTCTTCTTCAATCGAGTTGTCAACTTATGGAATGGGCTTCCCCGAGACGTTATAGACAGCAGCACCGTTGATTCATTTAAACTTCGCCTAGACAAATATCTTGCATCAAACCCGCGACTGACTGCGTTTGTAAATGAATAACTTTATGTTATCCCCCCCTCAGTTACTAACCCATCTGTCCCCTACTAACTTCCTAATCCTGCCACGGACATTAGTTCCAGGGCAGTAATTCACTTTCCAATGTTCCCTTACCCACTCCAAACCACTGTTTGGACAATTGATCCTCAGTATTTTGGAGGACAAGCAGCCTAGAAGGGTCACCAGACCTGTTGTTGCTTGATTTCCTTTGTACTCGTTTGTACCATTGTTAACACCACCAACAACAACACCTCTTTCTCCACCACCACCACCACCACCACCACTTTTTCCCTGGGGCTGAAATTGGTGTTTGTCACTAACCTTTTCTCCACCTCCCTGGGCTCTTCATTACTCCACCTCCTCTTTTGTCTTCCTCCTTCTCATTATTCTTCTTCCTCTTCTTCTTATGCTTTTCTCCTCTATATTTCCCTTCTACTTCCCATTTGCCTTCTTCTTCTTCTTCTTTCTCATTAACCTTTCTCTTCTTCCTCATCCTCTTTGTTTTTGCTGTTCCTCCTCTTCCTCTTATGTAGTTCTCCTCCTTTGCCTTCTATTTCTTCTTTTGTCTTCTTCTTCTTCTTCTTCTTCTCATTGTGTTGTTGTTGTTGTTGTTGTTGTTGTTTGTCTTCTTCTTCTTCTTTTACCTTTCGCTTCTCCTTCCTCCTCTTTGTTGTTGTTCTTCTTATGCTTTCTCCAATGTAATTAGTCTCCCCCTTACTTGTCTTTCTGTTATTGACACTTTTACCCTTCTATTTACTTCCCTTTTCACTCTCATTTTCTTCTCCTCTTCTCTCCCACTTCCTCCTTCGTTAACTTTTTCCTCCTCTCTCCAGTACCTCCTCCTGCCCCTGTCTAATTATCTTGCACGGGACTTAATCATTTTCCCACTTTGCATAGACAGTTTTGGGATTTTCTAGCCTTCGTTAATTTATCATCTATTATTTACCATGACATTCAACTAATTCACGTGTTTTTCTTGTTTTATTTCCGTCCATCCAATCTTTCTGACAAACTTGAACATCCCCGTAATCATAAGTGGTCCTTTATCCATACATTAAATATATATAGCAATTAACATGCAATTATATAATGTCTGAATTTATTCTCCTCCTTCGCCTACTTCACGACCTTCACTAACTCCTCCTCCTCCATTACCTACTTCACCTCCTTCACTATCTCCTCCTCCTCACCCCCACCTCCTCCTCCTCCTCACCCCCCACCTCCTCCTTCGCCTACTTCACCTTCTCCACTAACTCTTCCTTCTTCCCCTCCTCCTTCACTAATTCCTTTTCCTCCTCCTCCTTCACTAACTCCCTTTCCTCCTCCTCCTCCTTCTCCTCCTTCTCCTCTCTCCCCTCCTCCTTCGTAACCTACTTCACCTCCTTCACTAACTCTCTCTTCTCCTCCTCCTTCGCCTACTCCACTAACTCCTTCTTCTCCTCCTCCTCCTCCACTTACTTCTCCTCCTCCTCCACCTACTTCTCCTCATCCACCTACTTCACCTCCGCCTCCTCCTACCTTCACAAACTCCTCCTCCACTTAATCTCACATTTTTCCCTCCCCGTCCTCATTTTTAGCACCCACATTTTCAGGACCCCTTCTTTCAGACTGATATAAGCTTCCTTGATAGCTTTTCTTGTATCAAATTTCCGATAATCGCTCTCACTTGCATATTCAGTGTTTTGGGCGAATGCGCTGATTTTGTCGGATAACAGTGGAGAAAGGAGCAAAAACGAGAGTCAAGGGGGGATGGTTCACTTTATGGTAGATTTTTTAATTTATTTATTATTATTCTTTTCAGTTTCCTCCCTAGACCTCCATCAAACTTAAAAAAACATCCATCAGATCCCCCTTCTAGATTAATTTGTACATTTTTTCGGTAGAAAAATTTCCCGGCCGAAGGCCGGTTACTCTTAAGATTACAGGCTCGCTATCGCTCGCCAGGAATAGAAACGACACCTAAATGGCACGAAAGGTCTTAAAATTGACAACGAAATGGGGCAAAAGGTATTAAAATCGCCAAACGAATGGGCCGAACGTCATAACATTTGAAAACTATTGGGGGTAAGCATGAGGAAGAAGGGTAACCAGAAAAACAGCCCATGTGCCCTTAAGGTTCATTCTTATACGTGACTTTGGAACTCCTGTATCGGCGAGTTATAAGTTCGATTAGATATTTTCCGTTGCACTGAAATTATTGGATTTATCATCTCGTGTATTTACCCTGCTGAATAATTTTTGTTATCCTTTGCCATCGTTTGTGAGAGTAGGTTATGATATCGACACATTGAGCTTGTTTGTCTAATAGTTTCACTCTTAATGCCTTATGGATAAAAAATAAATAGTTATACAAAGAGGAGAAAATGGTAAACCCCCACGTGAACAGCGCCCCCCCCCCCCCTCTCCCTTCCCCTTCCCACTACTTGAGTAGAACAAAGACTGAGAAAACTTGCTAATTCTTGGGTTGGAGAGCTGGGCAGACAGCACCCTACTCGAAGCTCTAGATCATTTAGGATATATAATTTAAGATAGAAAAGATTTAGCCTTGTTCACCAGGTTGGTCAGTGAAATGAGAGGAGAGCCATTGGCAGTGGTGATCATTGAAATGTCCTAAGATGGAGATTTCTGAAAGTGGAGAGATGGATTTAATGTGTTCCACCTTAACAGTTAGAGAGACAAAGAATTTTATATAGTCAGTAAACTTTGAGAGAGATAAACCGCGCAGAAATACTAAGTTTGAGAGTGACAAGAAAGCTTAGGCTGACACTTGAGAATTCAGAAGAATCAAAGTTGGGAACATGGGAGAAAGCAAGATTGTTGCACACCCATCTGCAACATCCACCTTTGGCTTGAAACTGAGGATAGATATAGTAGGTAGGAGGATACAGAGAAGGGTTTGCTGTCAGTAGTACCAGACAATTGGGATCCGATGAGAAAAAGAAAACATGGGTTGGCAGAGGAGAGATGGTGTTTAACAGAGTGGAAGTTAGAGGAAAGGCCACGAATGTTGCAGAAATATATAGTAAGTGTGTGTGTGGGTGTGGGTGTGGGTGGGTGGGTGTGTATGTGTGTGTGTGTGGGTGGGTGGGTGGTTGGGTGTGTGTGTGTGTGTGTGTGTGTGTGAGAGAGAGGGGGGGGGGGGGAATATGGATTCTTTTTTGGCGTGGTGGACGTGTGCATCTTGATCATTAGTTACACCTTGGGCTCATATAAGTTCGAATCCCGGGAGGAACACATGCTTTCATTAATTTCATTGGGAGGTGTTTGGTGTTGGGAGTGAAATTAATAAATTAGATTATTCATAAATCCCTCCCTTCCCTATTGTGTGTACTCTCTCTCTCTCTCTCTCTCTCTCTCTCTCTCTCTCTCTCTGTCTGTAAGTCTCCCGGGTCCCTTTTCTTCTTTCACCCCTTCTCTCTCACCGTGACACCTCCATTACTCCCCCACTTCCCCCCCTCACTCCCCACTCTGAGGTAGTACTCTTAACAATGAGGTGACCGCTTTTCTTGGCCCCGTTAGAGAGAGAGAGAGAGAGAGAGAGAGAGAGAGAGAGAGAGAGAGGTTTACATAGATTTGCATAGATACACTGGCCACACAGACCTTACAATCCAAACGAGGTGGTCAGGACTTAATTCTAGTAGAGATGGAATACCCGATAGAAAAGGAAAGGATAGAAAGAAGAAAACGCGAGAGAGACAGAGAGAGAGAGAGAGAGAGAGAGAGAGAGAGAGAGAGAGAGAGAGAGAGAGAGAGAGAGAGAGAGAGAGAGAGAGAGAGAGAGAGAGAGAGAGAGAGAGAGAGAGAGAAAGAGAGAAAGAGAAAGAGAGAGAGAAAGAGAAAGAGAGAGAGAGAGAGAGAACGAGAGAGAGGGAGCGGAGAGAAAGAGCAGTGAAGGGTCCTAGGTGATTTTCCCCTCCTAACAACCCCATACAGGCCAACCAATTAGTTAGCTCTCCCCTCACAACAACACATTTGCTCATTTAACCCCTTTTGCACCGGAGACGTCTATTTAAATATATTCTAGCTATATTTAGACGATTATGTGCCATTTAGGTGTCGATTATGTGCCATTTAGGTGTCGATTATGTGCCATTTAGGTGTCGATTATGTGCCATTTAGGTGTCGATTATGTGCCATTTAGGTGTCGATTATGTGCCATTTAGGTGTCGATTTATTCCTGGCGCGCCATAGTGAGCCTCAAATATTAAAGAAGGACCGGCCTTCGGCCGGGTAATTTTTCTACCGAAAAATGTACAAATATATCTTGAAGGGGGTTCTAGGGGTGTTTTTTTAAGCTTAATGAAGGTCTAGCGAGGAAACTAAAGACATAAATTAATAAAGAAAGAAATATCCCAAAAAATAACCACTGTCCCCTTAAAACAAAGCATGTCCTAAGCTGTTACCTATTATCGGCCTGTTAGCTCAGTTGGTTAGAGCGCCGTGCTAATAAGACCATAACGCGGATGTCGAGGGTTCGATCCCCTTACGGGCCAGAGGACGACCGTGGTTCAACTTTTTATAGTTGTATATTTAATTATTATTATTATTATTAATATATATATATATATATATATATATATATATATATATATATATATATATATATATATATATATATATATATTTACCGGTATATATATAATGACCTATAGTAATTAAAGATTACGAACGAACTTAAACCCTCCTATACCAGCAACGTCTTTTTAATTTTAATCTACCTATATTTAGACGATTTTGTTCAGTTTAAGAAGGATCTGTGGTAGTAAAATGAGTTAAGTTCGAAACCTGTTTATTACTGGAGGTCCAATTTAAATAAAATAAAAACGTCTCATAGTAGCCAGCATAAAGGGTTGAGTGAGATACGTCCAAGCCTTTTAATTGCTGGAAGCCCTATTTAAACTGGATAAGATCGTTTAACCCCTTGAAGCTCTGACGCGTTTTAACAGTATATTTTGGCTATCATTAGAAGATTTTGCAACTTAGGAAGGATATGTGGGTATTAAAAGGGTAAAGACTCTATCAAACAACCCTCTGACTTCCATAAACCCTTCCTAATCTAAATAATATCGTCTAATAATTACCAGAAAACAAAACAGAAATACGTATTGGAGCTTGAAAGGGTTAATAGTAGCCAACATAAAATTAAAAGAACAGCACCGGTACAGAAGTGGTTAATGCAGCGGAATCTACCGTATGCGTGTGTGGCTATTCAAGGATTTCTACACTAATGAACGAAGATATTTCCCTCTCTCTCAACCCCAGAGGAAAGGCTTTAATTACCGGTACTCATCTTGTATCAGCCACCATCGACAGCAGGAGGAGGAAGGAAGACGAAGGAGGAGGAGAAGGGGAAAGAGGAGGAAGAAGAAGACGAAGACGAAGGAGAAATATACGAAAAAAAAAAAGAAACATAAGAAAAAGAAGAAGAAAAGGAGGAGGAAGAGGAGGAGACAGAGGAATAAGTGGGAGGAGAGTTAAACAAAAATGGAGGTGGTTGGTACCGAAAAATGAACAAATTTATCTCCAAGGGAATCTTGGGATGTTCATTTTAAGTCTAATGGAGGAAACCAAGATACAAAATAATTAATAAGTAAATAAATAAATAGGTAGATAGTAGATATATAGATAGATAAATAGATATAGATAGATAAATAGATAGATATATAAATAAACAAATAAACAACACTTACCCAATTTTGGACAGTTGAGATGGCTAAAGATTCACTTATTTCACCTCATCCTGGAATTAATAGAGAATTATGTTATTAGCAGGCAGAGCAAAGATGATGGAACCTCCCCCACTAATAGATAATGGCCTAACCCATATTCAGACCCTTTAATCACGTGACTTAGAACAGCTGACCCCACGTTCTGTTGCTTTATATTAGTTACATACACATATTAGTTAGTTACACAAACACACATACACCAAGACAGAAACACTGACACACACACACACACACAAGAAGCATAACAAACACCTACACACCTACACACCTACATCCACATATTAATCCCTCACAGGGAGTCACGGAGGTTGGTTCTGATCACACACACACACACACACACATTAATCCCCCACAGGGAGTCACGGAGGTTGGTTCTGATGACACACACACACACATTAATCCCCCACAGGGAGTCACGGAGGTTGGTCCTGATCAAACAGACGTGGGGCTCTTCCTCATTTGCATGCTGTTGTGGGGCACGTGTGTGTGTGTGTGTGTGTGTGTGTGTGTGTGTGTGTGTGTGTGTGTGTGTGTGTGTGTGTGTGTGTGTGTGTGTGTGTGTGTGTGTATGTGAGTGTGTGTGTGTGTGTGTGTATGTGTGTGTGTGTGTGTGTGTGTGTGTGTGTATGTGTGCGTGTGTGTGTGTGTGTGTAAAATCATGACCAACCTCCGTCACTCTCTGCTCCAAGATAAATACAGTATTTGTGTGTATGTTGTTCAACCATACAAACCACCCACACCAACATTTCCACCAACATTTCTACCACTACCACTATCTTCCCCCATCGCCTTTCTCCATATTGGTGATATGAATCTATGGTGTGGAAGTTAAATTAAGGTACCGGTAATTTAAAAAGTGAAACCCTAAATAGAAAATAGTAAAGTGAATTACCCGTTTGTAAACAAGCCTCCCCCCCCCCCCCCCCCCCTATCTAGAAGCATGTCTCATAGAACAAGCCTACCCCCTCCGGGAAATTCATGCTCAAAGTGTACCAAGTCTTGCATAATTGAGTGTTTAAAGTGTGAAAACTGTAATTGTTTTATCCATGTTGCCTGTTCTGAACTTCCATCATACCACCTAATAAATTACTTTAACTCTAGAATCCACTACAATTGTGAGAGTTGTGTACAATTAAAGTTTAAGGATAAATATGATGAACAGTATGCATGGGTACAATCAATCATCGAGCGTGATGTTACCAGTAACAGTACAGTGACTGACCTTACACAAGATGAGGACAAAACATTACATCATTCTGAATCTGAAAAAGAGATGCAAACCAGTGTTCAAGAAACAAATGTCTCTATACCACAATTGAAAGAAAAGGTTGACAAGATCTGTTTCTATTACAAACAAAATAGTTGTAAATTCGGCCGAGAAGGTCGTGATTGCAGATATAATCACCCTAAGATTTGTCCAGCCTACCAAGCTCATGGCCCTAACCCTGCACATGGATGTGTAAAAGGCCGTCAGTGTGAGAACTTTCACCCTATTATCTGTAAAGGATCAGCAGAGGCATCCGAGTGTTTTAACCAAAGATGTAGGAAACTTCACCTTAAAGGCACTCGTCGTCGACCTCTGAACTCCAGACTACCACCAACGACTGCTCACCAGGTACCACCTACTAATGTTTACAATCCAGGACCCAGAACTTTACCACCACCTGGTCCAGTGGTTGAGCCAAGACCATCTGCTGGACCAGGACCCACAGTTTATGTTGGGCCAGGACTAACTACAATCCCACCTACTTCTACAGTAACTACACCCACTGCTACTCCACCAGTTATTCCTGAGCCTATACATCCATTTATTGCAGCTCCTCCTGTACAGAACCAACCAAGACCAAGTGATGGAATAGAAAATTTTCTTATAAAACAAGTGCAAATTCTTCAAATGCAAATGAACCATATCCTCAAGATAAAAACATGGCAACAAGACCAAAGCATCAATTGGCATCCATCCCGTGTGCCGATAGGCCATCCTCAAGGAGTCTTCTCACCAGATCATATGTTTCCATATTAAACAAAATAATTTCATGCAACATTGAGGGGCTAATCCCACGCAAGTTCAAAGCAAAGCTTGAAATTATTTCTGAATTAGCATCTGAAGAGGAAGCCCTTATTGTTGCACTTACCGAATCACATCTCTCTGAAAATATTAAAGATGCCGAGGTTAAAATAAACAATTATACATCGTTCAGAACTGATAGAGCAAATAGAAGAAAGAAAGGAGGAATTTTCACCTATCTCAAAGACACAATCTCCCCGTACACCAAAGTGATACTTTCATTCTCAAACTCAGTTTCTGAGGTACAAATGCTCAACATTGAACACATAAATCTGATGTTTATTGTCATCTATCGCCCTCCTGACTGTACCCAGAACAATTTTATCCCAATCCTGACACTGATTAAAGACAAAATAAATGAGATGTCAGCTCCCTTACCAAATATCATCCTAACGGGTGATTTCAACTTACCAATAATTGACTGGGAAACTAAAGTGGTACAAGGAGGATCTACAGATGCACAATTACAAGCAGCTGCCCTCCTTGACCTAGCAGAGAACTACTGCATGAACCAGTATATCCGAGTCCCTACACGTGGCAAAAATATCCTAGACCTATTCTTCACTAATAACGAAGAGCTTGTCCACGAGTACACTGTAGACCCAACTACTATATCAGACCACAATATAATTGTAATGACTACCAACATAAAATCTTTAGAACACAACAAAGCAATGATACCACCCCAAAGAAACCTAAGTTTAAATGAACTAAATTGTTTCAGTACTAATACATGCTGGGAGAATATTGATAGAGAATTGGGTGAATTATGTTGGGAGAAATTGTTGACAGATACAGACCCCAATAACCAATATGACTTACTGCTGAAACATTGCTTAGCGATTTGTGAAAAATACACCCCTATTAAAAAACAACCCTCAACCACTAAGAAAATTCCCCGTGATCGAAGGATAATAATGAGAAAACGAAGAAGACTACAAGTAAAAATTGCCCATTCTACCAACGACCACAACCGTACTATGATGCAGCGGAAAATCTTGACGCTAGAAGAGCAGTTGAAAACCTCTATTGAAAAAGAAATGAAGCTGAGAGAAGAACAGGCAGTATCTGCAATCAAGTCAAACCCTAAATACTTCTTCAAATATGCAAGTAACCGATCAACAATTAAGGCCGCTGTTGGCCCTTTAACAAGTGAGCACGGTAAAATGATTGAAGACCCAACAGAAGTTTGTGAAGCTCTTTGTAAACAGTACGAGAGTGTTTTCAGTACTCCTTTTAAAGATAACATCATCACAGAACCCAATAACTTTTTCTCCAACAAGATCAAGGACCCATCAATAGAAGATATAGCTTTTACTGAGAATGATATAATAGAAGCAGTTAAAGAAATTTCCACCAATGCTGCAGCTGGCCCTGATGGTTTTACGGCCATACTACTGAAGAAATGTGCAGAAAAGTTGTGTGTACCTCTCAAAATCCTATACAGATCTTCACTGGATTCCGGGAGTGTTCCTGGATTACTGAAGAGAACTAAGGTAACTCCCGTATTCAAAGGCGGGTCAAGAGGCAAAGCCGAAAACTACCGACCTATTGCCCTCACATCCCATATCATTACAACTTTTGAGAAAATTATTGTCAAGAATATTACAAACTACCTTGAACAAAACAATAAAATGAATGATAGCCAACACGGATTTCGACAAGGTAGATCATGCTTGTCCCAGCTCCTTGCCCATCATGAAAAAATTGTTAGTACACTAGAGAATGGCAGCAACATCGATGTAATCTACTTGGACTTCAGTAAGGCCTTCGACAAGGTGGACCACGGAATCCTATTACATAAAGTCCGCAATCTAGGAATAGTAGGTCGCCTTGGAGTATGGATCCATAACTTCCTGAACGAGAGAAAGCAATGTGTTGCTGTGGGTGGTGTCATTTCCCATGACTCAAATGTCTACAGTGGTGTCCCTCAAGGTTCTGTACTGGGGCCACTGCTGTTCCTCATACTCATATCCGACATTGACCAAGGTACACTCTACTCAAAAGTCTCGTCTTTTGCCGATGATACTAGAGTAATGAAAGAAACTAAATCAATGGCAGATGTGGACAAATTAAAATCTGACCTTACCAAGCTATATACATGGGCCGAAACAAATAATATGTCTTTCAATAATAACAAATTTGAACTGGTTAGATATGGTACAAACAAAATAGAAGAAGTCCACTATTCGGCACATGATGGCCAAAGAATAAAGTGTAACAACAAAGTGCTAGACCTAGGGGTAACAATCAGTGATGATGCCACCTTCACTACCCATATCCTAGCAGTAGTACAAAAGACACGAGTTCAATTTGGCTAGGTATTGCGTACTTTCAGAACTCGTGAAAGCAAACCTATGTTAACCCTGTATAAGGCCTTGGTAATACCACTCTTGGAATATTGTTGCCAGTTATGGAATCCCTGGAAGTCACGAGAGAAACAAGCATTGGAAGGCATCGAGCGCTCCTTCACTAGTAAAATAGTGTCTGTGAAGGAGGAAGACTACTGGCAAAGACTTAAGTCTCTAAACTTGTACTCTCTAGAACGACGCCGAGAAAGATACTTGATCATTTATACCTGGAAAATTCTCAACAACTTAACCCCAAACCTGCTGGGAGAGGAAGAAAAGGAGTTGATAGAGATAAAAGAAAACCAACGACTGGGCCGTATGTGTATTATCAGGTCAATTAACTCAAGAGCACTGACAAGAGTTAAGACACTTAAAGAAAATGCCTTCGCTACACGGGGTCCGAAGCTCTACAATGCACTGCCAAAAGAAATAAGAAACCAAAACAACCCAACCGTTGAAAAATTCAAAATGGACTTGGATGATTTCCTGTCATCACTGCCAGACCAACCAATCCTACCCCACTACTACCTCCGTGCTGCCAGCAACAGCATTCTTGACCAGCTGGCACAGAGGAGGGTATATGGGATGTACAGTGGCGGCGCCGCAACGGCGTGGACCACAGGGCGCTAACTGACAGCCCTCAACTACAACCACAGGAACCACAGGTGTGCGTATGCTGTAGGTGTGTGTTGTGTATGTGTATTATGTGTGTGTGTATATATATACCGGTATATATATATATATATATATATATATATATATATATATATATATATATATATATATATATCAGGCATATCTCACAAATACACGTGAGCTACATGATTGTTTTTACCCTCAAACTGGAATTCGAACCACAGACATTCAGGCAAATAGTCCATACTTTAACCACCATGGTGTAGTTACTTAAAGAATGGACGCTCATCCTGACTGTCCGTCGTCTGCATGTTGTTGATTCACTACAAGATACCCCAAACCATGTATGATAATAAGTTGAATTACAGGATAAAGAGACCTACATCCATAATGAGGCAAAGAGTAGTATAGTTATTGATAAATAGGAATATGCACGATCTTTTAGTGAAGCACGGACGTTGTTGGAGAGAGACAAACCAAGAGTGAGAGGGCTGGAAATTAGTTACTTGAGAAGTGCGTGTGGAGTTACATGGAGGAATAGACAGACGAATGAGGAAGTACGAGAGCGGTGTGGTGTGGGTGTAGGTGTGCTGGAAGGTGTGAAAAGGAACACCTTGAGATGGTTCAGCCATATGAAACGTATGGGAAGCGAGAGAATGACTAAGAGAGTATACGAGAGTGAGGTGGAAGGATGAAGGGGTAAACCGAGAGAGAGGTGGAAAGATGGAGTTAAGAAGTACCGTATATATGTGAAAATGGTGCTAGATGGGAGGAGGGGCGTCAACTGACTTGGGACATAGGTGCATGGGGGCGATTCGTGCGTAGCCACCCCTTTGGGGATCACGGCGTCCGGCAATAGATAGATAGATAGATACACGATTTTTAAGCATTTCCTACTGTAGTTATTTGCTCCCATTGCAGAAGATATATTATATTCACGACTACTCTGTACGACTTTCTTCAGCAACTATTCCGTACGACTTCTATGCAAGACGCTTCTGAGCGACTTTCCCCCACTAGAGTTTTCTGTAAGACCCTTCTCCACGATTGACTTCACTTTATGACTTTTGGGGCGACTGTGTGCATTTCTGTGTGGCCATATTCTACAAGGAAAGGATGTACAGTCGGCCACATAAGTTCTGTTCCTCGTCGTGATCTTATGTATGGAAGGAAAATAGTGTGAATAAGTTGCGAGTGTGGTTTCTATTAATAAGTTGCGAGTGTGGTTTCTATTAATAAGTTGCGAGTGTGGTTTCTATTAATAAGTTGCGAGTGTGGTTTCTATTAATAAGTTGCGAGTGTGGTTTCTATTAATAAGTTGCGAGTGTGGTTTCTATTAATAAGTTGCGAGTGTGGTTTCTTTTAATAAGTTGCGAGTGTGGTTTCTATTAATAAGTTGCGAGTGTGGTTTCTATTAATAAGTTGCGAGTGTGGTTTCTATTAATAAGTTGCGAGTGTGGTTTCTATTAATAAGTTGCGAGTGTGGTTTCTTTTAATAAGTTGCGAGTGTGGTTTCTATTAATAATTTGCGAGTGTGGTTTCTATTAATAAGTTGCGAGATTAATAAGTTGCGAGTGTGGTTTCTATTAATAAGTTGCAAGTGTGGTTTCTATTAATAAGTTGCGAGAGTGGTTTCTATTAATAAGTTGCGAGTGTGGTTTCTATTAATAAGTTGCGAGTGTGGTTTCTATTAATAAGTTGCGAGATTAATAAGTTGCGAGTGTGGTTTCTATTAATAAGTTGCGAGTGTGGTTTCTATTAATAAGTTGGGAGTGTGGTTTCTATTTATAATTTGCGAGTGTGGTTTCTATTAATAAGTGCGAGTGTGGTTTCTATTAATAAGTTGCGAGTGTGGTTTCTATTAATAAGTTGCGAGTGTGTTTTTTTTTTAATAAGATGCGAGTGTGGTTTCTATTAATAAGTTGCGAGTGTGGTTTGTATTAATAAGTTGCGAGTGTGGTTTCTATTAATAAGTTGCGAGTGTGGTTTCTATTAATAAGTTGCGAGTGTGATTTCCATTAATAAGTTGCGAGTGTGGTTTCCATTAATAAGTTGCGAGTGTGGTTTCTATTAATAAGTTGCGAGTGTGGTTTATATTAATAAGTTGCGAGTGTGGTTTCTATTAATACATTGCGAGTGTGGTTTCTATTAATAAGTTGCGAGTGTGGTTTCTATTCATAAGTTGCGAGTGTGGTTTCTATTAATAAGTTGCGAGTGTGGTTTCTTTAAATAAGTTGCGAGTGTGGTTTCTATTAATAAGTCGCGAGTGTGGTTTCTATTAATAAGTTGCGAGTGTGGTTTCTATTAATAAGTTGCGAGTGTGGTTTCTTTTAATAAGTTGCGAGTGTGGTTTCTATTAATAAGTTGCGTGTGTGGTTTCTATTAATAAGTTGCCAGTGTGGTTTCTATTAATAAGTTGCGAGTGTGGTTTCTATTAATAAGTTGCGAGTGTGATTTCCATTAATAAGTTGCGAGTGTGGTTTCTATTAATAAGTTGCGAGTGTGGTTTCTATTAATTAGTTGCGAGTGTGGTATTGTTTAATTAGTTGCGAGTGTGGTATTGTTTAATTAGTTGCGAGTGTGGTATTGTTTAATTAGTTGCGAGTGTGGTTTCTATTAATAAGTTGCAAGTGTGGTTTCTATTAATAAGTTGCGAGTGTGGTTTCTATTAATTAGTTGCAAGTGTGGTTTCTATTAATAAGTTGCGAGTGTGGTTTCTGTTAATAAGTTGCGAGTGTGGTTTCTATTAATAAGTTGCGAGTGTGGTTTCTATTAATAAGTTGTGAGTGTGGTTTCTATTAATAAGTTACGAGAGTGGTTTCTATTAATAAGTTGCGAGTGTGGTTTCTATTAATAAGTTGCGAGTGTGGTTTCTATTAATAAGTTGCGAGTGTGTTTTTAATAACTTGCAAGTGTGGTTTCTATTAATAAGTTGCGAGTGTGGTTTCTATTAATAAGTTGCGAGTGTGGTTTCTATTAATAAGTTGCGAGTGTGGTTTCTATTAATAAGTTGCAAGTGTGGTTTCTTTTAATAAGTTGCGAGAGTGGTTTCTATTAATAAGTTGCGAGTGTGGTTTCTATTAATAAGTTGTGAGTGTGGTTTCTATTAATAAGTTGCAAGTGTGGTTTATTTTAATAAGTTGCGAGTGTGGTTTCTATTAATAAGTTGCGAGTGTGGTTTCTATTAATAAGTTGCGAGTGTGGTTTCTTTTAATTAGCAGTTGACTAATCAGATGAGTTAAGGGGAGATATCCACTTGAGGGATGTTTTTCTTGACCCCTTTCTCATTCATGTTTAGCCCCATTGCTTTTGATATTTTAAGACGTTCGCCCCATTAGTTTGGCGATTTTAAGAACTTTTGCTCCATTTCTGTCAATTTTAAGACCTTTCGTGCCATTTAGGTGTCGATTTTTTCCTGGCGAGCGATAGCGAGCCTGTAATTTAAGAGGAACCGGCCTTCGCCCGGGACATTTTTCTACCGAAAAATGTACAAATTTATCTTGGAAGGGGCTCAAGGGGGTGACATTTTAAGCTTGATGGAGGTCCAGGGAACAAACTAAAAACCTCCCCTTAACCACTGCGTAAGAAACTACGCTCGTAATTCAATCATGCGCATTATATTTCCATGTATAAAATCACGGAGAGGAACAGAACTTACGCGGCCGACTGTACGCTACTGTATGCAGTCGACCAGGATAGCAATGTCACTGTAGTAAATAAGTTTCCCTTCCTCTGAACTATAGTGAGAACAGTCAGACATGTGTAGAGATGCCTACATAAAAATACAAATATTATATATATATATATATATACATAGAGAGAGAGAGAGAGAGAGAGAGAGAAGACAAAATATAAACTGTCCATCTGTAGATATATTTAGACTGATATTTGAATATTTGAATATTTGATGTCTCTACTATATTTCGGTCAATTGATAGTTGGTGCTCACATCACTTTTATTTTGACCCCCTCTCTCACCTCCCTCTCCCTCTTTTCCCCTGTCCTGCTACCCCCCGCCCCTTTCTCCCCTCCCACTCTCTCTAGTTTACCCTCCCCCTTCTCGCATCCCTGTCCCTTTTTCCCCTACCCTGTCTCACCTCCCTCTCCCTCTCCCCTACCTTCCTCTAACCCCCTCTCTCCTCTCTCACCTCATTCTTCCTCGCTTCCCTACCCTAGGGGGGGGGGGGGGGGGTGTATTAGCGTGGAAATCACATCCGAGTGGCCATAGAATCGTCAGCCTGTCTCGCGTTTGATCTTTGGTCTCTTACTTTGGGATCAGGGGTAGGTAGGAGATGTAGAGTGGGGGGGGGGGGAATTGTGTGGTGTAGGAGAGAGAGAGAGAGTGAGAGAGTATGCTACATCGTAATGAAGTTGGTAAAAAGATGGATAGGTGGCGTTGATGATACGATGGAGAGAGAGAGAGAGAGAGAGAGAGAGAGAGAGTTATAGTGAGATTAAATTAGTAATTACTCGATAATTTATTGCTAGATTTAGGAAAACCGTCAGTGAAAAGAAAACAGGTCTATTGAACAAAAAGATTAGTCATCAAGAAAGGCAGAAACTAACATTGAGAGAAATTAAAGAAAAAAGAGAAACGAAAGAGTAAAAATAAATGATAGAATAAAGATAAATGATAGAGAAGAGAAGATAAATGAAAGATGAGAAAAATGAAAGTAATAACGAAGTCAGAAGTTTAAAATGAGAGAAATGAAAGAAAATTGAAAATTAAATAGATAAATTGAAAGAAAAAGAGAAATGAGAGAGGATAAAATGATGAAAAGGAGACTTGAAAGGCAGGAGGAGATGGAAAATATGACCGTCTTTAAGGTGGGATGGTGAAAAGGAAACCAATAGTGCAACAGAGAGAGAGAGAGAGAGTATATATATATATTAGTAAAGCCAGGTAATACATTTTCTTTAATACATACGAGGTTGAAAAAAATGGCAATTTCTGCGTTGGAAATTTTATTATTCAAAGTGTCCAGGTCTCTGATAAGTTAAGTTACCTGGAAACTTTGAATAATAAAATTTCCAACGCAGAAATTGCCATTTCTTTCAACCTCGGATGTATTAAAGAACATATATATATATATACAGGGTGATTCAGTAACCCTTTTCATAAATTTAATGAAAAATTCGGGAGACAAAAATAAGACTAATTTACTCTATATTTAGGGTGAGTCTTTGATATGATGGAGATATTACACCTTTAAAGTTATCGACAGATAGAAAAGAAAAAATCTAAGGAGTGAGAATGAAAATATCGTTGCTAACTGGCAGGTATCAAGTCTTTGATACCAAGACTTGGTATCAAAATGGCTGCATACGGTAGCTGGATGCAGTTCGTTTCGCAATTTACAAAGGAACATTACTACTTTATTTGTATTATCATCATCATTATTATTAATAATCATTGTATTAGTAGTAGTAGTATCAAGGGGAGAAGCAGGCGGCGGAGGATAAGTAGAATAAGGGGAGGTGTGGTGGAGTGGTCTTGCCACTGGCCTGGTAATCCAAAGGTCCCGGGTTCAAATCCAGATGTATCAATGGGAAGCTACTATTGGGATGGAATTTGTGCTGTACCTAGTATCAGTGCATTACCACAAGCCCACCGACACGTCAATAAAATACCCTCATTGTTCCCTGATTAAATAGCACTGTATGAATATTCCCATATTCAAAATATGCTATAGGGGTGCAATGCCTGGTGAGTTATCTGCTCAACAGGTGGCGTTGTGTGTGTGTAAGTGTGAGAGTCCGAGTGTAGGGGGTCAGACAGTGAAGCACGGGAACGAGGTGGCTTCAGTGATGGGGTCGTTTCGGGCCATGAGTGAGCACCGTGCCTCATGTGAAGGCAAGATGGCAGGTGCTCGTTGTACTCTACGTGCTTCACATGTCTCACTCCCTAGACTGGAACAAGACCTCACGGGCTTCACTGTTCATTGTAAAGCGGTGAATGTTAAGGCTCTCAGCCTACGCCCGAGAGGAAGTAAGTTGGAATAGGCCTATTAAAAAAAAAAAAAAAAAAAAAAAAAAAAAAAAAAAAAAAAGTAAGAGGAAGAGGAGGAGGAGTAAGTGGTGGAAGAGGGGTAAGTGGAGGAGGAGGGATCTTCCTGCCGACTTTGAGCTTTGATACTCCGCTCGTCTTAATGAATCTTGAATCAATCTGTACATGAATCTAAAGATTGTTTCTTTGCTTACACGTGGTATGTAAATGGTTGCATAATTATGGTAGTAGTTGTCTCAATGCTCAAAAGAACATTAGCATTTTATCACCATCATCATAATTAATACTCTACTACCCTGCCAGTTAGCAACGACATTTTCATTCTCACTCCTTAGATTTTTTTCTTGTCTATCTATCGATAACTTTAAAGGTGTAATATCTCCATCAAAGACTCACCCTAAGGGTCATAGAGTAAATTAGTCTTATTTTTGTCTCCCGAATTTGCCATTAAATTTATGAAAAGGGTTACTGAATCACCCTGTATATATATATATATATATATATATATATATATATATATATATATATATATATATATATATATACATATATATTAGAGTGGAGTAAAACATGAAAACACAAGGTAAAAAAATAAGGTACAAAAATTCGTCAAATGAATGAAAATCGTAGGTGTATAGCAAATCAAGGAAAAAGTAAAATCTCGCTGAATACGCCAAGAAAAATAACCCGATTTTTAAAGCCCGGCAAAGGGAAAAATGTCACAGAGAGAGAGAGAGAGAGAGAGAGAGAGAGAGAGTAAATAATATATCCCAACGTAGGAGGAAACTGAAAAGAAAGAACAAAAATTAAACATAAGAATCGCGAAAAGAAGGCTCTTTCAGGAGAAGGGAAAAATGGGTGTTGGGGAGAGGGAGAGGGAGAGAGAGAGAAGGAGAGAGTAAGAGAGAGCGAGAGAGAGAGAGAGAGAGAGAGAGAGAGAGAGAAAGAGAAAGAGAGAGCGAGAGAGACATCGGGGACAAGGGAGATGCAGTCAGAATACAGAGCATGTTTTGTTTATTTTAGAGAGTGAGAGAAACAGGAAGAGGGGTATGATATCTGAGAGAGAGAGAGAGAGAGAGAGAGAGAGAGAGAGAGAGAGAGAGAGAGAGAGAGAGAGAGAGAGAGAGAGAGAGAGAGAGAGAGAGAGAGAGAGAGAGAGGAGAAAACAGGAAATATAAGAATCACAAAAAATAAGGCGCTTTCAGAAAGTGAACAAAATAGGGGGGGGGGGGTCCAAGGGTAGGTAATCACGATAAAAGGGTTGGGAAAGGCAACATGAGAGAAAAAGAAAGGAGGGGGATGGACAAATCAGTAAAGACGGGATGAGTCGGGGGGATGATAAGAAGAAGAAGAAGAAGAAGTCGAATACGAAGAAGAAAAAGAATATAAAGAAGAAGACGAAGAAGAAGACGAAGACGAAAAAGAAGAAAAGAAGAAGACGCAGATGAAGAAGAAAGAAGACTAGAGACCTTATAGTAATAGAGATCGGCCTAAACTCTGCCACACGGATGTCACTATACTCGGTTTCATTTCATCTGATGGTAAAGTGAAACCCTTAAGGGGGGATGGTTCAATTTTTGCATGTATTCATTATTTGTTCTAGCTTCCTCCCTAGACCTCCATCAAATTAAACAAAAAAATCCATTAGATCCCCATTCTAGATTACTTTGTACATTTTTCGAAATAAAAATGTCCTTTCTTCCAACATTACAGGCTCTTTATCGTTCGTCAGGAACACATCGACACCTAAATAGCACGACAGGTCTAAATATTGACGAATAAATGATGCGAAAGGTGTTACAATCGACTAACTAATGGGGCAAACATCTTAAATCTGAAACTAATGGGGCTAAACATGAGGGAGAAAGTGGTCTAGAAAACCGGCCCATCCTCCCTTAATCGGGATTAAGGGGAGATGGGCCGTTTTTCTGGTCCCTCTTCTCCCTCGTGTTAAGCCCCAATTGTTTTGAGATTATAAGACGTGCGGCCCATTAGTTAGGCGATTTTAACACCTTCCGCCCAATGTCTGCCAATTTAAGACCTTTTGCGTTATTTAGGTGTCGATATTTTCCTGGCGAGCTATAGCGAGCCTGCAATTTAAGAGGAACCGGCCTTTGGCCGGGACATTTTGTTACCGAAAAATGTACACATTTATCTTAAAGGAGGTCAATGGGGGTGTAATTACTGTATATGCTTGATGGAAGTCTTAGGAGGAAATTAAAGAAAATTATAAATAAATACATGCATTCTATACATTCTCCCCTTAAAGGCCGTGTCTCACACAGTACGGCCACCGCTCGACAACTGCCGAAAGAGGACGACTTGCACTTTTTCGCCGATTGTAATCGAATCACTGGATCACTGCACGATCCTCGCAGGCACACGATTGCTGTACAACAAACCCTCGACAGGCACTCAACACACACACGTCACACACACGTCATACACGCCGGCAACACAGCCGTTGTAGAATAAATCGCTGACCGGCGACGCTACTCACTCGGCTATCACACGTTCGTCATACATTTAAAGTACGTTAAAAGCACGATAATGCCGATTTTGGTTGACAACCATACGTTTACAGCACAACAGACGCACCTACTGTACGTTGAACTATAAATACGACCGTTGTAGGCCACACACGATATTGACGCGGCAAAGGAACCGCCCTATGTATATATATATATATACTGTATATATATATATATATATTTATAAATAACACCCCGTTCTTAACATTAATCATCAAGTACAAACCCCAATATACTTGAATAAAACTATAATAATAATACGCTGTAGTTAAGTAGTCGATAGGTGAATGTATACCTATATCATTACACGATCTGGTATACACTGACTTTGATGCAGTATATCATTAGTTTACAAGTGGATGTATTTTAGTAAACTTGTAGATGTTTATGTTAACTATAGGCTACGCACACACACACACACACACACACGCACGCAGAGAGAGAGAGAGAGAGTGAGTGAGTGTGAGAGAACTACTCGCAGACATACAATACAGTATATAGACTAAAATAATACACACACACACACACACAATATATATAAACTAAATAATACACAACCAACCACGCAAACGCACACACACACACACACGCACACACACACACACACACAATATATATAAACTAAATAATACACAACCAAACACGCATACGCACACACACACACACACACAATATATATATAACACTAAGAAATGCACAACCAAACACGCAAACGCACACACACACACACACACAATATATATAAACTAAATAATACACAACCAACAACGCAAACGCACACACACACGCACGCACACACACACACACACAATATATATAAACTAAATAATACACAACCAACTACGCAAACGCACACACGCACATGCACAAACACACACACAATATATATAAACTAAATAATACACAACCAACTACGCAAACGCACACACACACACACGCAAGCACGCACACACACACATACACACACACAATAAATATAAACTAAATAATACACAACCAACCACGCAAACGCACACACGCATGTGCACAAACACACACACAATATATATATAAACTAAATAATACACAACCAAACACGCAAACGCACACACGCACAAACACAAACACACACACACACACAATATATATATAAACTAAATAATACACAACCAAACACGCAAACGTACACACACACACACGCATAAAAACACATACACACACACACAATATATATAAACTAAATAATACACAACCAAACACGGAAACGCGCACACACACACACACGCACAAACACACACACATACACACACACAAACTACTCACACACATATAATATATAGACTAAAATCATACACAATCAACCATCGATCAGAGGATGACAATGAAGATATCCCAGGATTCACATACGCTCGTTCCACAACATATACACGGGCGTCACACGATCAAATTTAACGTTTTTTTAACCGTTTTTTCTGCCGATTTTCGGCCAGAATTTAGTGCAGCCACTATTTTTTGGCCGATCACCGCCGACCATTTCCGCGCCACTCGAACACCCCTCGCCTACCACGATACGAGGCGATCTTTTTACACGATCACAGACGATGTCAGACATCCCGGAAAAATTCAAATATTTTGAAAATATCGGCTGTGGTCGGCGGCTAACGTACTGTGTGAGACGCGGCCTTAAGGCCGTGTCTCACACAGTACGTTAGCCGCTGACCACAGCCGATGTTTTCAAAATATTTGAATTTTTCCTTGATCCTCTGACATCGTCTGTGATCGTGTACAAAAATCGCCTCGTATTGTGGTAAGCGAGGGGTGGTCGAGTGGCGGGGAAATGGTCGGCGGTGATCGGCCAAAAAATAATGGCTGCACTATTTTTTGGCCGATTGTCGGCAGGAAAAACCGTTAACAAATTACGTGCAACGTACGTGCAACTGACGTGCAACGATCGTACGTGTATCCTGTGCATGTCTTCATTGACGTCCTCTGGTCGGCCAATTTTTTTGACAAACGATTAGTACGGCCATAATTCGACAAATGCACAATATTTACACAACCACCCTACAATAAATCGTGTTTATCGTATGATATAATAACGTTCCATTTCATTAGAGTACGATCACAACAAAATAAATCGTATATCCGACACGTATAGCGCAGGATCGACACATTAAATACACGTCAAATGTACGACAGGCACAGGACCATTGTCAGTTAAATCGTGTTGAACGTGTGTGGCGCATCGTGGCTGTGTGGACAGGGTGCGGCCCAACACACGCTCTGCCCAGGAATTTTCCACGCCTCCCACGTTCATCATACGTCGTGGCAGCGCGGCTGTGCCCGGTCATAAAACTGACGCGACTGGAGGACGAACAGTCAGTTCTCTCTACAGCCCCACGGAAGCACAATACCTACTCCAGCTTAGACAACAAGCATGGTGGGCAGAGGACTAAATAATATGAAATTAATTGCCCCCCCTCAGCAATCAGAAGACCTGTTTGCGCCCGAAGATGATGAAGGCGACGCCCCTGCACAGGAAGAATCATCGACAGAAGAGGAGGACAATGATTCACAAGAGTGTGGGCAACCATTGACCACCCCACCAGGCCCCAGTCGCGAGCTTTCCCCATCACCACGCCTGAACACACAGCCCACAGGGGAGGGATCCGATGACGACCAAGAATCAATCACGCCATCACCCACAAACGGCAGCCAACAAACCAGCAATGACAAGGGCAAGCCAAGTGCCAAGAGGAAGCGGGTCTACTCCATCCTCTCTGAAGAAAAGGAGATGATTGTGGCAGAATGGTACAGGGAGCATGAGCTCCTGTATAACAAGAAGCTGAAGGCCTACCGTGACAGAGAGAAGAAGGACAGAGTGCACCGGGAGATTGCAGCTAAGATCAACGTAACTGGTGAGTTAAAGTGCCTTTATTATTTGAGTGTTATTATATATAAACAATGTACTGACCAAGCCTTTGATAATGTTTTTAGGAATGCTAGAAAGGCAGATGTATCAATAACGACATAGATGAGTTAATTGTGTTTGGCATGGTAATATCAGCAGGGTACCTGCGATGGGGCCACGGCCCACGGGTCAAATGAAATACGAACAACAACCTTGTTAATTATTATTTTCCCATCGTTTAGTAGTCTTACGACATACCATTAATGAACAATGTGTACACCAGTAATTCTGTCACATTAAATATGACCAATTTTGTAATCAGAGGTTGAGTTGTGATATTGTTTAATACAGTTTAACAAATAAGGTGAATGGTACATGTTGATACATTATTATTCGATTATTTCCAGTCAAGTCTCTTCACAAGTGGCTGGAGAGCATGCGGACACGTTTCGCCAAACTCATCCAGCTCAAGTCTGGCCAGGGGGCGAAAGAGCTGACGGAGAGGGAGATGTGGATCAAAGAAGCCTTCAGTTTCCTCCGTCCACACATCGTGAGATGCCCCAGCCGTAAAAGCAAGGTATGTTCCAAATAAAATCATTTATTGATGTTGTCTATAATACTCATAATATGTAGGCATACTGTTTGATCACCCGCACAACTAATGTTAACCACTTTATTATTTTAACATTTCCAATCAATGCTATAAGCAAATTCAGTACATTAACAAATAATAATAAATGCCAGTTATAAATGATAGATGGGTCGTAATCGTTTCACTATGAGTATTTAGGCATATTCAAAGGCATACATGTTACTACTGGGATTGACACATTATTTTTAAATTGTGATACATACTTGTTTGTAAATTATAAAGTACGACAGGTTCATAGCGAGGTACCCTCGCCAGGTATATTTGGGAGAGTTGTGGGTAATTGTTTTAGAGTATGACCCCCTCCCAAATAAAATGGATTTTTGACCACAGACTAAACCTAATAATATATGGTTCCCCAACAACTGTACTGCGGCATCCCAGGTCACCTCGCCGGATGTCAACAGCGAGGTGGTTGAGGTGGTGGATGTGGTGGCTGAGGTCTTGGATGACCCTGACGACCCGCAAGAGGTGTCGGCTGTGGACCCCAAGCAGATGCCAATCAAGCGGGCGAAGGCCCTGGAAGATTCGTTGAGAACCCATGCTGAAAAGGAGTTGATGGAGAAGGTAAATTATTATAATTTTTTTTTATAACTTTGAATAAAACACAAGATTTATTCACACCCGGCCACAATGCAGACACACACACGCACATGCACACGCACACACACACACAATTACACATACATAGATACATACAGACACATGAAAAATTACCTTGTGTAGGTGTATTGGAGTATGAATGCATGTATTGTTTCTATTCATGTAACCACACCATTTTCAGAGCTTGGAGAGGTGGAGAACCGGCATTTCTGTTTTATGTACTGTAAGGTGTTATTTGAATGTATTTTGGTCATATGTCTAATAACAACATTTCTACACACAGCTGCGTGAGGCAGAGCAGCGCAATGCCCTGTTCGCCGAGGAGTGGAAGGCGGCACAGCGGCCAGAGAATCGTCATCTCCAGGAGCTAAAGCAGTTCCACCAGTTCATGACCACAGAGATCGGGAACATGGATCATCGCCTCATTGAACACTACATGACCGAAGCGATGAGGCTGGGCCAGGCCATGAAGGCCTACAGCCGAGGCCTAGGAGGCTTGCCCAGGTTCACCATTTCTGAGGTGTGTCCACCGCAGCAGGCGCCCATTCACACACCAGCACCACCACAGCCAACATACGAGTCGTTGAACGTGGCAGGGCCATCTGGATTCAACCTCGCTACTCATAGCACTAGTACCCCTAGGAGCAGCTGGAAATCGAATACCCCAAACTACGGGCGTCCTGAGGCAACCCCTGTCAACCTTGATTCAACACACTCAAGCCAAAGAATGGGCGGCCTGACTTCCTTTGAGAGGTTCCTGGATTCGGGCTCCAACAATTTTCTATAATAAGTTTTCACATGTACACATACACGCATTATACTGACACCAGGACACCCACACAAACATATGAAATTTATTTTGTATTTTTATAAATAAATGTATTGTACTTTTAATGTTGTCTGATATTGCCTACGAATAAATTATGTTATACTATATTTTATATACTCTATGTTGTGTAATAATGGAAAGACCTATGCAAATAAAAGCAATATAAGTACAAATATGTATATAAAATGAACCTTAAACAAAACAAAAACGATGAAAGACAAAACCATTATCATTATGAGAAAAAATCATCTTGGGAAAAAAATAATAATGAACATATGTTAACATAATAAATCAAAGATGTAACATAAAGAAACAATTGAACACTAAGATTGGCGTTTATCTAAACATCGAAGGTCATATGAAAATAAAGTTGATACAAATAAAAACAGAAAATATAAACCTATTCACATACACTAAAGAACAATGAAACATAAAAGTAGTAACATTTATACTTGTGATAAAACAACATTTTAATGAAATTATGTAAATATGGGGGTATGGCTTCTGCAGCCACTCTCTCATTGGGAAGGCATCGTCACCCACAAGGAAATAGGGCAGAAGCATATCACATCCAGGTAGTGACTCTCTGGGTGGCAAACCTGCAGCGCCATCATCAAGCGCCTTCCGGAGGTCGGTCACCTGGAAGATACCTGCATCTGAGGCTGAACCGTTGGCTCCCATGTCGGCGTAGATGAACCGGCACTTGGAGTCAACGAGTACCAGCAGAACAATAGAATGGTACCCTTTGTAGTTGTAGTAGTAGGACCCCATGTTGCCAGGGGGCTGCATGGCGATGTGCTTGCCGTCGATTGCCCCTACGGTGTGTTTAAAACCCCAGGTTTCATCGAATCCTGCGGCGACCTCCTTCCACCCCTGTGGTGTTGTGGGGCACATGATGACCTCTTCCATGTACTCCTGGATGATGGCCTCACAGGTTTCGCGGACGACAATGGAGTAGGTGTTGGGGGCCACTCTGAAGTTAAGACACAGGCTCTTGTATGCCTCCCCTGTGGCAAGGAAGCGGAGTGTCATGGCCAGGCGTAGACCGGGCTCCAGGGTCTTCCTCCAGTTGGTATCCTGCTTGGCGATGCGTGGAGTTAGCCGCTGGACTATCTCTTTGAAGAGGTCCTCGTCCATCCTGAGGTAGTACTTGTATGTTGCCTATTCGGTGTTCTGTAGAGTCTGCATCAGTTGATAATAGTGGCTGTACATGGGTCTTTCCAAGATCCAAGCCCGGACATGACAGCTACGTTTCTTGCTTTTTTTTGGTTTGCTCCGTAACTTTCTCAGGGCGATGGTGTACAACAGCTGCAATCTGAGGTTGTTTATATTAGCTTGGTTGTTGTGTATTATGGCCATGTACGCTTCGTCGTCTGTCATGGTGGTCCCAAGGAGGTTTAGTACGTCCATGTGCGCCTCCATGTTGACAGTAGGAGCTTCGGTGGTAGACTAAAATGTGCCGGGGCCACACCCAATTATATAAGTGGGCTGCCTTTGACGTATCAGTATCGTGGGAGACGTACGATGGGCGAATTTGTCGTACAACGTACGTGCGTTTGTTGTACTTTAAACATATGGTTAACGACCAGAAGAGGCATTATCGTGCTTTTAACGAGCTTTTAACGTGCTTTAAACGTATGACAAACGTGTGCTGGTCGAATGAGTAGCGTCTCTGGTCAGCGATTTATTCTACAAGGGTCGTGTTGCAGACTTGTGTGACATGTGAGTGTTGAGTGACTGTCGAGGGACTGTCGAGGGCTTGTTGTATAGCAATCGTGTGCCTGCGAGGATCGTGCAGTGATCCAGTGATTCGATTACAATCGGCGAAAAAGTGCAAGTCGTCCTCTGTCGGCAGCTGTCGAGCGGTGGCCGTACTGTGTGAGACACGGCCTTTAAAAGCAGCCCCCTCGCCACAATTCGGCCACCCACACACACTGACTTCCCAGTAAACAAACCTATATCTCAGTGTCCCGCTTTGTAATGCCTTCCTTCCGGCCTCCGCTTACTAGGGTCGACATAGATTTTGACGCTGTTTGGCCGTGATATATTTCAGGATTCCTATACCTGGCTGCTTATGTAGTTGTTTGTAAGGTTGTTGTGTAGGTGGGGTACATAATATGAGGTTGTGTATTTATAAGGTTGGGTTAAATTAACCCCTTGAAGCTCTGACGCGTTTTAGCAGTTTATTTTGGCTACCATTAGACGATTTTATGCAGCTTAGGAAAGATCTGTAGGTATTAAAAGGGTAAAGGTTATCGCAATCAACCCTCTGACTTCCCTATACCCTTCCTAATCTGAATAAAATCGTCTAATAATGACCAAAAAACAGAAAATAATGGTGTTTTGGATCTCGAAAGGGTTAAATAATGCGTTGGTTTTAGAAGATTAAGGGGAGATTTCCACTTGAGGGATTTTTTTCTTGACTCCTTTCTCCCTCATGTTTAGCCCCATTGCTGTTCTACTTTTAAGACGTTCGCCCCATTACTTTGACGAATTTAAGAACTTTCGACCCATTTCTGTCAATTTTAAGACCTTTCGTGCCATTTAGGTGTCTATTTTATCCTGGCGAGCGATAGCGAGCCTGTAATTTAAGAGGAACCGGCTTTTAGCCGGGACATTTTTCTACCGAAAAATGTACACATTTATCTTGAAAGAGGGTCAAGGGGGTTTAATCTTTAGCTTGATGGATATCTAGGGACAAAACTAAAAACCTCCCCTTAAGGTTGAAGGGTTTATTTTTGGGTCGATTATTTCATATATTTATTATTGTTTTAGTTTCCTCCTTAGACCTCCATCAAACTAAAAAAACACATCCATTAAATCCCCCTTCTAGATTAATGTATACATTTTCCGGTAGAAAAATGTGCCGGTTCTTTTAAAATAACAGGCTCACTATCGTTCGCCAGGAAAACAAATCGACACCTAAATAGCACGAAAGGTCTTAATATTGACACATAAATAGGGCGAAAGGTTTTAAAATAGAAAAAAAAATGGAGCAAACCTCTTAAAATATGAAAACTAATGGGGCTATTTATGAGGGAGAAGGGGGTCTAGAAAGCCGGCCTATCTCCCCTTAATAATATAAACAATCTTATCTCACGATAAGGTAGGTCTTATATAATTCATCAAGGATATTATCTTGCATCACAACTACCACTACATGGAATACGATCACCATCACCACTACCATCATCAATATTACTACTATCACCACCAATATCAACAACACCACCACCACTACCACCATCAATATTACTACTATCACCACCAATATCAACAACACCACCACCACCAACAATATCACTACTAACACCACATAAAACACGAACACCACCACCACTACCACCATCAATATTACTACTATCACCACCAATATCAACAACACCACCACCAATATCACTACTAACACCACATAGAACACGAACACCACCACCACTACCACCATCAATATTACTACTATCACCACCACCAACAACAACACCACCACCACCACCAAATATCACTACTAACACCACATAGAACACGCACACCACCACCAATACCACCATCATATACTACTATCACCACCAATATCAACAACAACACCACCACCAACAATATCACTACTAACACCACATAGAACACGAACACCACCACCACTACCACCATCAATATTACTACTATCACCACCAATATCAACAACACCACCACCACCAACAATATCACTACTAACACCACATAGAACACGAACACCACTACCACCATCAATATTACTACTATCACCACCAATATCAACAACACCACCACCAATATCACTACTAACACCACATAGAACACGAACACCACCACCACTACCACCATCAATATTACTACTATCACCACCAATATCAACAACACCACCACCAATATCACTACTAACACCACATAGAACACGAACACCACCACCACCACTACCACCATCAATATTACTACTATCACCACCAATATCAACAACACCACCACCACCACCAACAATATCACTACTAACACCACCACCACCACCATCAATATTACTACTATCACCACCAATATCAACAACACCACCACCACCAACAATATCACTACTAACACCACATAGAACACGAACACCACCACCACCATCAATATTACTACTATCACCACCAATATCAACAACACCACCACCACCACCAACAATATCACTACTAACACCACCACCACCACCACTACCACCATCAATATTACTACTATCACCACCAATATCAACAACACCACCACCACCACCAACAATATCACTACTAACACCACCACCACCAACAATATCACTACTATCACCACCAATATCAACAACACCACCACCACCAACAATATCACTACTAACACCACCACCACCACCAGGTATATCTTCCCTCCCCTACCACTTCCCCCTCCAAACACTCCAGCGACCCCTTGAGGAGCTAGCCCCAACACTTCACATTACACCCATCTCTCAAGGCTGTGTTATAAGAAGTTTGAGCCTTGTATGACTTTATGTCTCTCTTTGTTCTATCCTTCGTTTAACTATTATTTCTACTTTTCTTTCTCTTCTTCTTCTTACACCTCCATTATCTAATTCTTCTTACATCTCAACACTCTTCACATAGGACTTGTTTTGGTCTTCATCTCTTCCTTCGGTTCTCTTCAGTTCCTCCTTTTCTTCTTCTCTTTAATTTTCTTCTTCTTCTTCTCTTCTTCTTCTACTTCTCACACCTCCTTTATCTTATTCTTCTTACAACTCAACACTCACTCTTCTCATAGCCCTCAAGTCTCTAGCATATACCTGTGTTCATTCGTAGTGTCATTCTGGCCTTAATTTGCAAGACCATATTAACTGTTTTGCACCTGTACCTTCTTCTTCTTCTTCTTTGTCACCATTTCTTCTTCTTTGCTTCTTCTTCTTCTTCTAATCTTACTTGTGTTCATCTCTCCATCTTCTATATTCATGCTCTTCTTCTCCTACTCTTCCCTCCATCTTCCTCCTCCTACTCTTCCCTCCATCATCCCTTCCTCCTCCATTCCTCTTCCCTCCATCCTCCTCCTCCTCCCTTCCCTCTTTCTCCTCCTCCTCCTCCTACTCCTCCTCCTCCTCATCCTCCTTCTCCTAAGCTGGATATATCGAGGGTTCTCCAGCCCGTACATCCCCTACCCAGAACATAATCCAGGGATACAGTATACCTAATCCATTCTCTAGCTCTCTCTCTGATGCAGTATAACTAATCCATTCTCTCTTCTTCTCCTTCTTTCTTCGTTTTCTCCTCCTTCTCCTTCGTCTTCTCCTTCTCCTTCTCCTTCTCCTTTTCCTTCTTCGTCTTCTCCTTCTTCGTCTTCTCCTTCTTCGTCTTCCCCTTCGTCTTCTTCTTCGTCTTCTCCTTCTTCGTCTTCTCCTTCTTCGTCTTCGTCTTCTCCTTCTGTGTAGGATGTATCGAGAGTCCTCCAGCATGTATATCCTCTCCTCAGAACACAACCTCAGGGCTATATCTAATCCATCTCTCTCTCTCTCTCTCTCATATGCGGAGGCCGTTTTGGGAAGAGAAGAGCCATTTGCGAAACAGTATTGCTTCATGAACTCATGATTCTTGAAAGACTCCAAGAAAATGCTAGCCCCTTTTCTAATATTTGTCGTAGTGAGTGGAAGGTGGATGGAGAGCCTTTACTTTTGCTATTATATTCTTCCACTCTTCTTGATATGGAGTTTGGCTATCTCTATTGTAATTAAGTATTGAACACCTCATTGTTAGCCCGATATATTATGGCGAAAAAAGGGCAGTGTCTCCCTCAATGGTTGAAAGAGTGACAGCGCCAAAATTAAGGTACATTACAGGTAATTTAGATGTGTTGGAAAGATGTCTCGTGCGCTTATTAAGTGTAGTGAAATGAATAGGAAGAGGAGGTGTTTGTGAGAGTTAGCTAGATTACTCTCTGTGTAGGTGAGGCACAAATAGAAACAGTGGGGGAAGCCAGGCAAATGAAACAGGAGTTCCAGCAACTCCTTATCATATGTCTATGTGGCCTCCCCTGGGTACAGCCCTGTTCGATTGATGCCTATAGTCTCCCCAATCTATAATTATGCTATTCTTCTTCTTCTTCTTCTTATTATTATTAATATTATTATTATTATTTATTATTTTTATAATTATTATTATTATTATTATTATTTTGTAATCGGAAGCTTTCTCTCTCAACTCCTGCATCCTAAACGACTCTGCTTCTGATCTTATCTTAGTTAGTTAGTTAAAATAGGAATTCAGAGGCTAACAACCCTACTGGATTATTAAGCCAGCACACTGTAAGTTAAGATTACCGTCAGGACTGGAGCCCCTTTTCGAAAACTCCAGTCCCTTCCTGATCTTGGTCTATTATCTCCTCACTAAATGTCTGCTTCTTCTCCTCCCTAACCTCCTCCTCCTCCTCCTCCTCCCTAACCTCCTTCTTCCCCCTAACCTGTACCGGCCTGATGGTCTAGGGGTATGATTCTCGCTTAGGGTGCGAGAGGTCCCGGGTTCAAATCCCGGTCAGGCCCATGAGGAATAGTTTTGTATTTCCATGTTTACAAACGAAATGGAAACAACTCAGCATGGATCGAAGACATAACAGATGTCACTAAGCTTGAAGAAGTGCAAGGTGATGCATATCGACCAAGCATATCCCAAATCAGACTATTTACTATTGGAAAAGACTCTGGAAGTGAGTGATAGGCCTCACCCTCCTCAATGCTCTGATGCGGCATCTTCTAGATTATGCTGATTATTTGTGGTCTCTGGTAATCAGGAAAGCTATATAGCTAGTAGAAAGAGATCACGCTTAGGCTGCAAAGTTTATTCCATCGATTAGTAGAAAACTGAGCTAGGAGGGCCGGTTGTGAACTCTTGTTCTTCTGTGTGGAATATTTTCAATGTATAATATCTGTTTTACCTGGAGCAAACTTCCCTTGGAAGTTGTAAATAGTTGTTGTTGTTCCCTAAGCTGCCTGGCCGAACAGCCCCGAGTCCCTAAGGAAGGCCATGACCACGGTCGGGCTTTCCCACAAAGCTCTCAAGGAGTGTAGATTGTGTTGTTGGCGTAAGTGATTGTTTGAAATGCATTCTTCTATGATGTATTTAATGGTATGGGGTGCTGTGTTACATCCTGGGCAGGTGTCGACGACGGAGTCATCCAGTCTCTTCTGATAGCTCAGAAGAGCTGGATGGTGTCCGCATCTCAGCCTGGCCAGGTGGACTCTGTCCTCGCGAGGAAGGGAGGATTCAGAAGGCTGGATTTCGAGAGGTCGTGCCTAGTTCTTCAGGATAACAATCCAGGAATAGAGTAGTTAGAATTTCACACACTCTACAATGAGTACACAAACAATCCCCTTTCGTTTTCCATTTAGAGTATCTCCATGGAATGAACCTCAAGGTCTTCGAGATACTAATTACATAGACAAAATTACATAGACAAAATTACATAGACAAAATTACATAGACAAAATTACATATACAAAATTATACGAATAAGTGTTTGTAGCGTTTGTGTATTGTAATTTGACTAGAAAACTGACTAACACTTTATGTACCTCTCCTTCTGCCCATCTGCCTCTTCTTCTGTTCTTCCTTCCTATTCTCATTTGTCCATGCCTATCTCCTCCCCCACATCTTCCCCCTCTCTCCATCAATCTCCAGCTCCTTCTTCTTCTCCCAATATCTACCGGCCTGATGGTCTAGGGGTATGATTCTCGCTTAGGGTGCGAGAGGTCCCGGGTTCAAATCCCGGTCAGGCCCATGAGGATTGTTTTGGGAATCTTCAAGTTAGCATATGCCACTAGACTTGGAATGACAGAAGAATCCTAAATGGGTGTACAAACTTAGCATTTACAGTAATATTAAGGGGAGGTTTTTAGTGTGTTTCCTAAACTTCCATCAAGCTTGAAATTACACCCCCTTGAGTCCCTTTCAAGATAAATTTGTACATTTTTCGGTAGAAAAATGTCCCGGCCGAAGGCCGGTTCTTCTTAAATTACAGGCTCGCTATCGCTCGCCAGGATAAAATCGACACCTGAATAGCACGAAAGGTCTTAATATGGGGTGAAAGTTCTTAAAATCGCTAAACTAATGGGGCGAACGTTTTATAATATCAAAAGCAATGGGGCTAAACATGAGGGTGAAAGGGGTCAAGAAAAAAATCCCTCAAGTGGAGATCTGCCCTTAAGTAACACTCCGTTCTTAACATTATTCATTAATTACAAACCCAATGCACCTGAATAAACTAATGAAAGCATAATTATGGTCCTCCCGGCGAACTCGGGACACCACACCCAGAACATAAGCATCTAAACCATTACACCACCAACACAGAATGGGTGCATGGTCTGAAATATGGCAGATCCCCCCCCCCCCCCCCGAATATGGAAACGTGCAAGATCATGCGTATCGACTGAGCAAATCCGAAGTAGACTATTTACTATTGGGAAAATGATTGATTTACTGAAGGATGTTATTATTATGATTAGCAGTAACTTAAAGATTTTCCAAGCCGAGCATTGAAGTAGAGAAGATAGTTCGGAAATTATTTAGGTATATTACGAGGTCGTTTGACATAGTAATAAGTACCGGTAGATAATCGTCACATAGGCGTACCCTTTACAATAGTCTGACACAGCCTCTTGTAGAACATTTTCTTTAATTCTAGTTTCCAGCCCTCAAGAAAGACATAGGGCTGCAAAAGCTTATTCCATCGTTTAGAAGAATGAGCTACGAGGACCAACAGAGAACTTTTTTAGTTTCTTTCCGTTGGAAACACGTAGACAACAAGGCCAACTCATTGAAGACTTTAAACATACTTCATGGATTTGACAACGTTGATTATAACAAAATGTTTAGTCTCAATATGAATACAACACGCAATCATAGGTAGAAGTTAGAATTAAAGAGATTTTCACTTAAAGGATTTTTTTGTTTTCGAACCTCCTCCCTTATGTATGGCACATTAGTTTTGAGATTTTAAGACATTTGCCCAGTTAGTTTGGCGATTTTAAGACATTTCGCCCAATTTCTGTCAATTTTAAGAGCTTCCGTACCATTTAGGTGTCGATTCTTTCCTGGCGAGCGATAGCGAGCCTGTAATTTAAGAAGAACCAGCCTTCGGCCGTGACATTTTTCTACCGAAAAATGTACACATTTATATCAAATGGGGTCATGGGACTATTTTGATAAAGTTGATGGAGGTCTAGGAAGCAAACTAAAATCTCCCCCGAAGCCTAAGCACTAGTATGTGTGAACTTTTTACATTTGAAATCTGTTTATCTGGAACAAAATGTCCTCAGAAGTTGTAAGTGGTCCTTCTGTAGAGCAATTCAAGAAGAGACCAGATAGTATCGTGTACACTGCAACAATTCAAGAAGAGACCAGATAGTATCGTGTACACTGCAACAATTCAAGAAGAGACCAGATAGTATCGTGTACACTGCAAGAAGAGACCATAATATAGTATCGTGTACACTGCAACAATTGAATTAAACTACTAAATCTTTCTCTTTCCGTTATGAGTGCTTCCTTGGAATGTACGCTCGAGGAAAACAAATTTTTCACACTAACGCTCTAAACATTCTGGAAGTGGGTCGAAATCTTGTGATAATACCTCACAGTCGTATTCATTCCGTTCACACAAGATTACATACAGTTCACCAGTGTAAAGATTATTTTTGCCTCGAATGTACTGTAAGGTCTGTGAGATAGTAACGTTTCCTTGTTGCTCATCTGCCTATTAATCCTATAAGCTGCGAGTTCACCAGCTGTTGTCCTCGCCCTCACAAACATAGGCACACACACACACATAAACTCTCACGTAAGAGCATTATTAAGCTTACACACACACACACACACTTTTGCCTGTTGGATAATCCTATCATGGTACAAGTAATTTACATAATAAAGTTGTCAAAATAATTTAAGGGGAGGTTTTTAGTTTGGTCTCTAGATATCCACCAAGCTTAAGATTACACCTCCTTGAGCTCATTTCAAGATAAATTTGTACATTTTTCGGTAGAAAAATGTCCCGGCTGAAAGCCGGTTCCTCTTAAATTACAGGCTCGCTATCGCTCGCCAGGATAAAATCGACACCTAAGTGGCACGAAAGGTCTTAAAATTGACAGAAATGGGTCGAAAGTTCTTAAAATCGTCAAAATAATGGGGCGAACGTCTTAAAATTAGAAAAACAATGGGGCTAAACATGAGGGAGAAAGGAGTCAAGAAACAAGATCTGTGTTGGAAATCTCCCCTGAACATTAGATCTGTGTCGGAGAGGGTCTATTTATTTTTATTCCAGCTATATTTTGACGATGTTGTGCACTTTAATATAGATCTGTGTCGGAGAGGGTTAATATAGATCTGTGGTATAGTAGAAAGTGTAGCATTTTGTATTAAGTGGCAAGGTATCCCCTCCCTCAAGTTTGTATCGGCGGTGTTGACAGGCCGAGTTAAGGGGAGGTATTTAGTTTGTTCCCTACGTTTTCATCAAGCTTAAAATTACACCCCTAGACCCCCTTTCAAGATAAATTTGTACATTTTTCGGTAGAAAAATTTCCCGGCCGGAGGCCGGTTGCTCTTAAATTACAGGCTCGCTATCGCTCGCCAGGAAAAAATAGACACCTTCATGGCACGAAAGGTCTTAAAATTGACAGTAATGGGGCAAAATGTCTTAAAATGTCCAAACTACTAGGGCGAACGTCATCAAATCTCAAAAGCAATGGGGCTAAACATGAGGGAGAAAGGGGTCCACAAAAAAATATCTCAAGTGGAAACCTCCCCTTAAGAGGCCCTCACACAGTCAGGAGTGCGAGCTACAGTCACTAGGAGTAGGGGACAATTCGGACTCGCGGCCTATTCGCGGTGAAAATTTAGACTCTTGTTAGACTCCCATTCGCTCGCGGTGAAAATCGATGACTCCTAGTGACTCGAGCGACTCCTAGTGACTCATGTTAGACTCCCACTAGCTCTCACACCTGACTGTGTGAGGGCCCCTTGGCCTCGCCTTTACAGGCTTATATCTCACCCGCCGCCAGTACATTACCTGCAACCCACTTTTCCCAGTTACCTAGAGCATCAACAACGAGACCGACGAAGAATATAAATTGACTATCTATACATTTTGGAAAATTCTAGATTATAAAGATGAGAAACTGTGTAATTAGACAATGGATGATTATGTAAAAAAAAAACTCGCACATCTTTATCTGACAAGTTGTTGTTTTCCCGCTCGTAAGAATGTCAGATATATATGCATTTCTCTGGAATTTAAATTTTTTCTCAACGCACTATTGAATACTGGTGTGATCTGAGTTGCACAATATGAGCCGCTCTCGGCCGACCCCTCAGAGCACCTCCCCTCACCAAGATACCGGGGGATGAATACGACGGGGGCGCAAGTTTGGAGCGGTGCTAACAGGGCAGTGTTGGACGGAAGTTACCTGGGGTTTACGCAAGGTAGGTAGGTAGGGGTTCGTAACCTCACCTTCAGTCGGTAGCACACGAGCGTTTTATTTCCCTCACAAGTCGTATTTGGCAGCTTTGCAAATAATCTTGTAGAAGAAATTTGTCAGGAGTAGTAATATACCTTTGATCTTGTGCTCTATACCAGGGCAGCTGATTCTCATAATATTGCCAGGATGAAGCTTGTGATCAAAGATTGACAAGAAATGTTACTGTGTGTTCAACCCCTTTGGGGTCTTTCACATTCATTCCAAGCTTTATATCATCTGCAAACTTGGAGATCACACTCAACAGACCAATATTTATGTTATTGACATATTATATGATAAACAGAAGTGGGCCAAGGAAAGATCCCTGTGGAACTCCAGAAGTGGCTACAGTGCACTCAAAAGAAACACCAATGATTACCGCTCGTTGTTGTCTACCTGTTAGCCAACTTTCCATCCAATGTGTGACCTCTGCATTGATACCTAGTGCACTCACTTTTGACATTAGCCTGCAATGAGGCACTTTGTCAAAAGCTTTTTGAAAATATAAGCAAAGGATGTCTATGGCTCTACTTTTGTCATACTCTCTCAGCATTGCAAAGAGAGAGAGAGAGAGAGAGAGAGAGAGAATATTCCTGCTATGCCTACCTCACACTGACAAATATACATCCCTTTCAAAAATAGCAAAGTATAAATAAGAGGAAATCATTACTAACATTATAATCAACATCTTTCCTAAATTCAGCTGATAATCACAGGATATGCAGGGTGTTAAGGGGAGATTTCCACTTGAGGGACTTTTTTCTTGACCCCTTTCTCCCTCATGTCTAGCCCCATTGCTTTTGAGATTTTAAGACGTTTGCCCCATTAGTTTGGTGATTTTAAGAATTGTCGTCCCATTCTGTTAATTTTAAGACCTTTCGTGCCATTTAGGTGTCGATTTTATCCTGGCGAGCGATAGCGAGCCTGTAATTTAAGAGTAATCGGCCTTCGGCCGGGACATTTTTCTACCGAAAAATGTACAAATCTATCTTGAGAGGGGGTCCAGGGGGTGAAATTTTAAGATTACTGGAGTAGGAAACAAACTAGAAACCTCCCCTTAAAAGGGGGGGGGGGGGGATGGGTCGGTTTTCTGGTCCCCCTTCTTCCTCATGTTTAGCCCCATTAGTTTTCGGATTTTATCACGGTCGGCCGGCCCGTTCATTTGGTGATTTTAAGACCATTCACCCCATTTATTTGTCAATATTAAGATTTTCGTGTCAATTAGGTGTCGATTCTTTCCTGGCGAGCGATAGCGATCCTGTAATGTTAAGAGGAGCCGGAAAATGTTCTACCGAAAAATGTACGAATTTATCTTGCAGGGGAGGCTAGGGGGTGATTTTTTAAAGTTTGACGGAGGTCTAGGGAGGAAACTTTAAAAATTATAAATATATATATACATAAATGAGCCAATAAATAAGACCATCCCCCCTAATGAACACAACCCCAGGGGAAAATATTTAGAACAAAAAGATCCAAATGAGAAAATGGACGAAAATTAATGAGAAAAATACGGTAATGAGGTAAAATCCGCAAATTAAGAAATGAAAAATGAAAAATTGCCGGAAAGAAAATGGACTTGGGTTAAAAGAATTGGTGGATTAATTAAGACCGAAGAAATGTAGTGGGGGTTGAGTGTGTGAGTGTGTGTGTGTGTGTGTGTGTGTGTGTGTGTGTGTGTGTGTGTGTGTGTGTGTGTGTGTGTGTGTGTGTGTGTGTGTGTGTGTGTGAGTGAAAGAGGAAAAGAATGTGTGTGTGTGTGTGTGTGTGTGTGTGTGTGTGTGTGTGTGTGTGTGTGTGTGTGTGTGTGAGTGATTGAGTGAAAAAGGAAAATAGTGTGTGTGTGTGTCAAGTAGACTATCAGAGAGAGAGAGAGAGAGAGAGAGTGGGTGTGTGTGTGAGGGAAAGAAACAATATTACCACCAGAATAATGGTCTTTCAGCAACCGAGACACCTACATTGTTTCCACGTCTCTCTCTCTCTCTCTCTCTCTTAGAATTGAAAAGGTTCAGCACTAGTATTTGTGGAAACTTTTTCACATATAAGATACGTTCTACCTGGAACAAACTTCCCTCCGAAGTTGTAAACCGTTCTTCAGTAGGGCAGTTCAAGAAGAGGGTAGATAGCATTTTGCACACTCTGTAATAAGTGTAGTGCACTAAACAGTCTCTCTCCTTCCACTTCGAGTATCTCATCGGAATGGACTGCAAGGTCTCTGAAATACTAACTATTCCTTGTAACTCCTTGCAACTCTCTCTATCTCTTATTTACTCTCACTCTCTCTGTCTCTCTCTCCAGCCACAAATTTCCCCCGGGAGGCGCAGCAACAGGCGACGACGAAGGTGTTTGGATATATTCTCTCAATGACCAACCCACAGGCAGATATACAGTATATACAGTAAATATACAAGCACACACAGCCACACATACTCTACACAACCCACAGGCAGATATACAGTATATACAGTAAATATACAAGCACACACAGCCACACATACTCTACACAAAAATGTACAAATTTATCTTGAACAAAAGGGGGGGGGGGGTCTACGGGGTGATTTTTGAAGCTTGATGGAGGTCTAGGGAGGAAACTAACAAAATTATAAAAAGATACATAAATGAGCATATATAACTTAGGCTGTGTGTGTGTGTGTGTGTGTGTGTGTGTGTGTGTGTGTGTGTGTGTGTTTGTTTTTTTTTTTTTTTTTTTTTTTTTTTTTTTTTTTTTTTAGCTTGATAGAGGTTTAGGGAGCAAACTAGAAGACAATATAATATAATAATAAGAAAATAATAATATACAATAGAATCAACATCATCATGAGAGGGATCTGCCTTGTTTGGGCCAATCGGCGTTCTGCAGACTCCCATTTTCTTATGTTCTTATGATCTCATGTTCTTATGTTATCATCACATTCATATAAACACGTATGCAATCTCTCTCTCTCTCTCTCTCTCTCTCTCTCTCTCTCTCTCTCTCTCTCTCTCTCTCTCTCTCTCTCTCTCTCTCTCACGCACATACATACATACATACACACGCACACATACATGCATTGTATACATACATACATATGTACACTTACTTTACAGCGACAGTCACATGCTCTTTTACACTTAAAGTGGAACGTGTAGGCATTCGACAACCTACCCACCCAAATACACACACAAACACACACTGACACACACACACACACACACATACAAAACACACACACACACACACATACAAAACACACAAACACACAAAACCATTTATGTCTATAACAGTAGCTTTAATTAACTGTAATTTTGTTATTATTAATTCTAATTAGTTCCTCTAAGCGCTATTATATTCTAATTAGTTCCTCTAAGCGCTATTATATTCTAATTAGTTCCTCTAAGCACTATTCTATTCTAATTAGTTCCTCTAAGCGCTATTATATTCTAATTAGTTCCTCTAAGCGCTATTATATTCTAATTAGTTCCTCTAAGCGCTATTATATTCTAATTAGTTCCTCTAAGCGCTATTATATTCTATTTCATTAAATTAGTCTTAGTCATTCTATTGGTACTGGTTTTCTTATTTAATTGTATATATTCACCTGTGTGTGTGTGTGTGTGTGTGTGTGTAGGTAGAGCTGGCGTGATCCCATTGTGTCAGGTTAGCATGAAAAGGGCGAATAGTGTATTTACCTAATTGTAGTTTACAGGAGTTGAGCTAAGCTCGTGTTGTCCCGTCTCTCAGTCTACTTTTTATCCAATTTGTTCTTGAAAATATGGATGTTAAAAAATGTGTGTGTGTGTGTGTGTGTATGTGACTGTGTGCGTGTGTGTGTGTGGCTATCAATTGAACATAATGCGCCAATAAACACGAATGTTTTGCAATCACAGTATACTGTACTTGCAATTATCCCAGCAATGAGCTCTGCAATAATTATAACTGCGCAAATATACTGCATTAATATAACTGCCGAATTATACTATCTACAAATATATTATGGATACAAATCAGAGATGGCATTGCATATCATACTTTTATTGTGGGCAGTATCTAACAATATTGTATCTTATATATCTATATTTATTTTGTCATCATAAACTTATTAATATTATTATTATTATTATTATTATTATTATTATTAAGTTTATTATTATTATTATTATTAAGTTTATTATTATTATTATTAAGTTTATTATTATTATTATTATTAAGTTTATTATTATTATTAAGTTTATTATTATAATTATTAAGTTTATTATTATAATTATTAAGTTTATTATTATTATTAAATTTATTATTATTTTTAAGTTTATTATTATTAAGTTTATTATTATTATTATTATTATTATTATTATTATTAAACCTCATGAGCCTTGTTTCCACTCACACTCCCAATACTCCACAAAAACGAGTCTCACACACTCACTCTCTCCGGCAGATCCCTTCCATCCCCAAGCTCCTCTCGTACCACCAGATTCTAATGCAGTTATCCCTCAAAAAGGCTTCCAATCTCCACACCAGCTTTTAATATTAAGAAGCTTAGGACGAGAGAGAGAGAGAGAGAGAGAGAGAGAGAGAGTGTATGTAAAAGAGAGAAAGAGAGTGTGAGAGTGTGAGTAGGTTAGGACGAGTGTTTATATGTAAGAAAATATATTTACATAGATTTACATACACTGGCCACACAGACCTTACGATCCAAACGAGGTGGTCAGGACTTGATTCTAGTAGAGATGGCATATCCGCTAGAGAAGGAAAGTTGAAGGAAAGGATAGAAAAGAAGACAAGAGAGAGAGAGAGAGAGAGAGAGAGAGAGAGAGAGAGAGAGAGAGAGAGAGAGAGAGAGAGAGAGAGAGAGAGAGAGAGAGAGAGAGAGAGAGAGAGAAGAGGAGATAAATAAAAAAGGAGAGGAGTGAGCATAGCCAAACTTTCGATATACACAGTAGGGAAATGGAAGCTAGAGAAGGGGGCTGAGAGATCCCCTTGTGCCCGTTAATCCCTTGATCTGTGTCTGATACGACTAATCCAGGCCCCTTCTCCCTCTTCTTTAGCCCTACACTACGCTTTAACATTTTCTCCGATATTGTTTTCAAAACCATGTATGTCCTTTCTTCTTATATGCATATACAGTATATACTGTATATATGTATATATATATATATATATAAATATATATATATATATATATATATATATATATATATATATATACTTCAATTGCTTTAAGGTGGAAATGGTCGCTTTTTCTGGACTCCCTTCTTTATGTTTAGCATATTAGTTTTGAGATTTTAAGTCGTTCGTTCAGTAGCTTGCCGATTGGAGACCATTCGCCCCATTTCTTTGTTAATATTAAGACCTTTCGCGCCATTTAGGTGTCGATGTTTTTGCTGGCGAGCAGGAATAAGGAAACAATGGAACACCAAGCGTTCGTCTATTCTCTCAAGAGTTGTTTTTGATGCCCCCTCTCCCTTATGTTTAGCCCCATTTTTTCCAAGATTTGTAAACGTTTGCCCCATGAATTTGGCGATTTTAAGATATATAGCCCCGTTGTTGTTGTTGTTGTTGTTTTAGGTTTTGCTATATTAAGATATGTCATGCTAGGTGCCATTTTATCCTGGCCAGCGATAGCGAGCCTGTAAGTTGAGAGGAACCATTTTTAACGAAAAATTTAAAAAATTATCTTGACATTTTTTTTTAAAGCCTGATGGAGGTCTAGGGAGGAAACTAAAAATAATAATAATAATAATAATAAAACAAATAATAATAATAATACAGTGTAATAATAATAATAATAATAATAATAATAATAAAAAAGATAATAAGCCAATAAATACGGCCATCCCCCCTCTTAAATAGACACCCTATACACTTCCCTATATCGGCCCTGTGGCGCAATGGTAGCGCGTCTGACTCCAGATCAGAAGGCTGGGTGTTCGAGTCACTCCGGGGTCATGAGTAGTTTTATTGGTGTTGGCCTGTTATAGTCTATTCGCTGTAAGTAGGCGATAAATCATGACCTCTAACCTCTGTAACTCAATAACGACTAATCAAGCTAATATTTCTACCATTTGGGTAGAGTCAGTCAAGGAATAGACGTGCAAATTTACAGCCAATTTGCTCTAGCCCTTTTTGAGTTACAGTTGTTAGGTCATGATTTATCGCCTACTTACAGTGAATAGACTATAGCAAGGGTCTCCAGTCCTGATGCTATTCTTGACTTACAGTGTGCTGGCTTAATAATCCAGAACAGTTAATTGCCTCTGAAGTCCTATTTTAATTAAACAATTAAGGCCTGTTAAAGGTCAAAGGCTTAGCTCCATTATTTATGAGATTTGAAGACGTTCGCTCCTTGAATTTGGCGATTTTAAAACCCGCTGTGTTATTTCGTGGCGAGTCTTAGCAAGCCTGTAATTTAGGAGGGACAGGAAATGTAGAAATGTATCTGGATGGGGGGTCTTGAGGACATTTATCTGGATGGGGGGGGGGGGGTCTTGAGGACATTTTTTCTAAGCTTGATGGAGGTCTTAGGAGGAAACAAAAGAAAATAATAAGTAAATTCATATTATCACCAACCCACCAACTAACTAACTTACAAATAAAGCTAATTAATGAAATCTAGGAAACTTATGAATACATGTGGTACTCCAAGGATTCGAACCTTCGATACTCACACTGAAATTCCGCGTACTAACCATGACAAACAAACAAATATATATATATATATAAATCTCCCCTTAAGATGAGTCCGAGTGCTCATGCGCGTTGAGTGTTGATCTATCCATGCTTATGTCATGCGAAGCAATATATTGTTTGTTCTGTTGCAGGATTCATATTGTGTGTATTACTCCGTGTTACCCTTTGGGTGGGAAATAAAACCCTGTCCAGTTAACCTTCTCGCCATCCTGTGGACGCAGGGGTTGCCGTTCAGCAACCAGAACTAGAATTCCCTCAATCTCGTAATTACCTCTCCAAAATTAGTTTTCTTCCCACGTCTCACTCAAAGACAACTGCAGAGGTTGAAGTAACTAAACTAAAGGTTTCTAAACACCCTTGATGGTCACAAAGGTTTTTAAGTATCCCAGAAAGGGCGCAAATTAGTTTTCTGCCCACAGCTAACTCAAAGACAATTGCAGAGGTTGAAGTAACTAAACTATAGGTTTCTAAACACCCCTGATGGTAACAAAGGCTTTAAAGTATCCCAGAAAGGGCGCAAATCGCTTCTTGTGCGTGAATGGGTTAAAATGATACAGCAAACAACTTTCGATTAATACGAAATGGTTGGCTATAAATAATGAAACACGCCGCGTCTACAATTGCACCGCACGAATATATCCAATTCTTAGTCAATGTATCAAATTTGTTCTACGAAATCTACAATCTATAAATGAAAAAACAAAAATACTGGCGAGTAGTCATGCACAATACACCTAAAAAAAAACAAAAAAAAAACACACACACTCGGCATTAGTAGGTAAACGAGTTAATCAAATTATGCTTAAGCCGGGAGAAGAAAAAAACCACTTGTAATAAGGGCAAAGTACACGCACACGCGCACACACACACACATACACACACACATACGCTCGAAATAACTCGATTATTATGTTTTCACACACACACACACACACACACACACACTGGACAAGACCATTTCATTCCGGTTCTAATTTATTCGGAATTCATATTTGCCCCCGAGCCAAGGTTTTGTGTTGGAATAATTATACAGAATATTTGTTGTAGTTGATCATAAAGAGCGTTTTCTGTTTTTTATAGTAGGCCTCCTCATTAAGGAGAGATTCTCCCTTTTTTTTTGTGGACCCCCTTCTCCCTCATGCTTAGCCCCATTAGTTTTTAGATTATACACCGTGCGCCCATTAGTTTGGCGATGTCAAGACCTTTCGCAGCATTTTTAATCTGAATTTTTAAGAACTTTCGTGCCATTTAGGTGTCGATTATTGTCCTGGCGAGCGAGAGCGAGCCTGTAAAAGGTGAAGGAATATTTGTTCTACTGACAAATGTACAAATTTATCGTGAAGGGGGGGGGGGGGGGGGGTCCTTGGGGGTATATATTTTAATCTTGATGGAGGTCTAAATGTATAGATCAAGAACCAGGCACACTACCCCCTTAAGGGGAGATCTCCACTTGAGGGAATTTTTTTTCTGGACCCCTTTCTCCCTCATGTTTAGACCCATTGCTTTTGATATTATAAAACGTTTGCCCCATTAGTTTAGCGATTTTAAGAACTTTCACCCCATATTAAGACCTTTCGTGCAATTCAGGTGTCGATTTTATCCTGGCGAGCGATAGCGAGCCTGTAATTTAAGAGGAACCGGCCTTTGGCCGGGAAATTTTTCTACCGAAAAATGTACAAATTTATCTTGAAAAGGACTCAAGGGGGTGTAATTTTAAGCTTGATCAAGGAGTAGGAAACAAACTAGAAACCTGCCCTTAAGGGGAGGTTTTTAGTTGATTCCCTAGACTTCCATCAAGCTTAAAATTACTCCCCCTAGACCCCCTTTCAAGATAAATTTGTACATTTTTCGATAGAAAAATTTCCCGGCCGTAGGCCGGTACCCCTTAAATTACAGGCTCGCTATCGCCTGCCAGGACAAAAATCGACACCTAAATGGCACGAATGGTCTTAAAATTGACATAAATGGGCCGAGGGTTCTTAAAATCGTCAAACTAATGGGGCGAACGTCTTAAAATCTCAAAAGCAACGGGGCTAAACATAAGGGAGCAAGGGATCCAGAAAAAAATCCTCCAGGTGGAAATCTCCCCTTAAACAAAGTCCTTACACCACACTATGAACTAACTGGCTCCAATAATCATACGGAGGGTGGTGGAATTCCGTGACGTGTATAATTTAAACGAGATGGGACCACACCATTTGCACTAATGGACACGCCGAAACACACAGACACACACACACATATACAGTACACACAGAGACACACATACGAAATAAACCGATAATATTTGTGTCATCATCAGCACACACGCGAAATAACCGATTATTATATGTATCATTGTTATCACCCCCCACACCCATCCTCCCCCACACTTGTACACACACCCACAAACACTAACCCACCCAATTTTACTCACCGGTACGAAAGTCAGGGTCTCCTTCTTTGTGTTATCATTACTATTACACACACACACAACCCCCCACCTCCCCTCACCCACACACACAACCCACCCCCACACACCCCCTCCCAACTTTACTATTACACACACAAACACAACCCCCCACACCCCCTCACACAACCCACCCACACCCCCACACCCACCCCAACTTTACTATTACACACAAACACAACCCCCCACCCCCCCTCACCAACCAACCCCACCCCCACACAACTTTACTATTACACACAAACACAACCCCCCACCCCCCCCTCACCAACCCACCCACACCCCTCCCAACTTTACTATTACACACAAACACAACCCCTCACCAACCCACCCACCCACCCCCCACACCCTCCCAACTTTACTATTACACACAAACACAACCCCCCACCCCCTCACAACCCACCCCCCACCCCCACACAACTTTACTATTCCACACAAACACAACCCCCACCCCCCCTCACCAACCCACCCACACCCCTCCCAACTTTACTATTACACACAAACACAACCCCCCCCTCACCAACCCACCCCCACCCCTACACCCACACACCCCCTCCCAACTTTACTATTACACACAAACACAACCCCCCACCCCCACCCCCACACCCACCCACAACTTTACTCACCGGTAGGAAAGTCGGGGTCTCCTCCTGTTTGTTTTTCATCTCCTTCCAGACCCTTTGCCTGCCTCCCGCTCCGAGGACCTGCGGAGTTAGATGGTAAAGGGGCCAAGTTAGCCTGAGAACTTTGGGGAGCATGCTAAAGTACAGGTGGCTGCAGTGGAAGATGGTACACTTGTTTCGTGTAAATAGAATGGACCTGACATGATGGTACACATGTTTAATAGATTAGATTAGGCACGAAAGGTCTTAATATTGACAAAGAAATGGGTGAAAGTATTGCAATTTAAAAACTAATGGGGCGAACCATGAAGGAGAAGGGGGTTTCAGGCAAATACTAGTACTTCCCCTTAAGGGGAGATCTCCACTTGAGGGATTTTTTTCTTGACTCCTTTCTCCCTCATGTTTAGCCCCATTGCTTTTGATATAAAACGTTTGCCCCATTAGTTTAGCGATTTTAAGAACTTTCACCCCATATTAAGACCTTTCGTGCAATTCAGGTGTCGATTTTATCCTGGCGAGCGAAAGCTAGCCTGTAATTTAAGAGGAACCTGCCTTCGGCCGGGACATTTTTCTACCGAAAAATGTACAAATTTATCTTGAAAGGGACTCAAGGGGGTGTAATTTTAAGGTTGATGGAGGTCTAGGGAACAAACTAAATACCTCCCCTTAAACCTACACTAATCGTTACACTCGAGTTTATATCTCTATCGTGGTGATATAGATTAATTTAACCCCTTCTGTACCGGCGACGTCTTTTTTATTTGATTTCAGCTACTATTAGACGATTTTATTCAGTTTTAACCCTTAACTGGCGGCGCGCAACATAAGTCGAGTATAATAAATCTGGACTATCTGGCGGCGCTCGACATATGTCGTGTGGCAATTTCAGCACGTAATGTTGCTGAGAGAGAGAGACAACGAATCCCACCTCCTCCCTCCCTCTCTCACTCGCTATATACGGAATTGTATGGGAAAGTGCCGAATTAATGCTTTTGCACTCGCGTTGCGCGGTTGTTGCAAGAAAACTAGCCACATAAAAAGGATCGTTATGGTGTCACTTATAAATAAACCGCCTAGCCCGCTAATCTAGTGTTAAAAAGGGCCTCCAGCTATTAACAGGCATCGAACTATCTCACTTCACCATTTGTACCACCTCAGATTCTTGTTAAGCTGCACAAAATCGTCTAAATAAAGCAAGACTAAAATTATATAGACGTCGTCGGTACAGAAGGGGTTAATTTGCGCAGAAAAGAAAAGTATTTTTTTCATAGACTAGAACATAAAATATGATATCCAGAGATATGCATAATTATTGAATATTAGGGTAATTTAATTGAAGTAGAATTCAAACTTGATTTTGGTCCACAGAAAAAATATATTTAGAAAAGGTGGGTGGTGGTGGTGGTGGTGGTGGTGATGGTAGTAGTGGTAGTGGTAGTAGTGGTGGTAGTGGTAGTGGTGATAGTGGTAGTGATGATAGTGGTAGTGGTAGTGGTGATAGTGGTAGTGGTGATAGTGGTAGCGGTGATAGTGGTAGCAGTGATAGTGGTAGTGGTGATAGTGGTAGCAGTGATAGTGGTAGCAGTGATAGTAGTGATAGTGGTAGTGGTGATAGTGGTAGCAGTGATAGTACAATGGTTACGGTGGCTCAGGTGTACACAATCCGACCCAGGACCCTAATTATGCCCACATTTATATAATTACTAATAAACTTAATTGAACCACCACGCGGAATTATGCCCACATTTATATAATTACTAATAAACTTAATTGAACCACCACGCGGAATTATAATCACCCGCGGAAAAAAAGGCGCATAAAACAATTAGGCGGATTTTTTTTTAAGTAGATTAAAAAAAAAAAAGCCATGTTAAGTAGATTAAAATATACGTAATGTTGATTAAAATATTATTTGTAATGTTAAGTAGATTAAAATATAATATATAATGTCAAGTTGTGTTTTGTTGTCCCTATTCGGGCTCTGTCTCGAGTAGGCCACCCCCAGTAAAAAAAATAAATAAATAAATAAAATAAAATAAAATACAATAAAATAATAATAATAATAATCTATCTATCTATCTATCTATTGCCGGACGCCTAACTCCCCTTACGAGGGTGGCCATACACAGAATGCCCCCAAGCGGACCTATTCCCTGTGAGAGGGACAACCCGAGCCAGTTTAGTGAAGGACTTACAGGATTGACCACTCAATTTAGGATCCGTCCGACTCCGAGGCCCTCTGTGTATCTTGTTAGCACTATTTTTCTACAGTGGTGTTCGGCTAATCCATCCATTAACCTGCTATCAGGTTTACTCCCCTAGACAGGTTGCCAACCAAGGCTGACGAGTCCCATCCACCCGGATTTGTATAAGGTCGTCTCCCCTAGATGAGTTGCCGACCAAGGCTAACGAGTCCCATCCACCCGAATAATAATAATAAATATATATAATGTGAAGTAGATTAATATATAATATGTCAGTTATATAAGAGACAAATATACAGAACTATTAAATTGATAGAGCAATTAAGGGAAGGGTTTTAGTTTGTTCCCTAGACCTCCATCAAGCTTTAATTACACCCTCTAGAGTCTAGACCCACTTTCAAGATGAATGTGTACATTTTTCGGTAGAAAAATGTCCCGGCCGTAGGCCGATTTCTCTTAACTTACAGGCTCGCTATCGCTCGTCAGGAAAATAAATCGACAACTAAAATACATGAAAGGTCTTTTCATTGACAGAAATGGGGCGAAAATTCTTAAAATCGCAAACTAATGGGGCGAACGTCTTGAAATCTCAGAAACAATGGGAGCTTAACATGAGGGAGAAGAGGGTCCAGAAAAAGCAACTTGGTCCCCCACTCACCCGCTCACCTTGACCATGATTGGAAGCCAAAGCGTCACATTTTTCCTTTGCCCCTCAACTTTCTCTTCATAATTGCTGAGGGGCACAGGGCCCTGGGTGGGGCTTTGGTTTCCCGGGCGTTTCCGCACCCTCCTTACCTCCCCGCCATGGAGTGGCTTCGGTCACCCAGGCTTTATTGTGGTCGGCAGGGAGGGTTCTTTGGGGGCGCTCGATTATGGCCTTGGCCTTATTCGGGGCCTTGGGGCAGTTCGGCCAGGCAGCTTGAGGAACAACAACAACAACGACAACCATTTCCCATCAATGAGGGGTCTAGGGGTGATTTTTTTAAAGCTTGATAGAGGTCTAGCGAGGAAACTACAAATTAAATAAATAAATAAATATATGAATCGACCAAAAAACTAAACACTGGCCCCTTAACCCTCTCCGACATATGACGCGATTTTGAGCCTATTGGGCATACTTTAAAGCCTTTGTTACCATCAGGGATAATTAGAAACCTTTAGTTTAGTTACTTCAACCTCTGCAGTTGTCTTTGAGATAGCTGTGTTGAACCTATTGGGGATACTTTAAAGCCTTTGTTACCATCAGGGGTATTTAGAAACCTCTAGTTTAGTTACTTCAACCTCTGTAGTTGTCTTTGAGTTAGCTGTTGAACTAATTGGGAGAGGTAATTTGTGAGAGATCATTTCTTAAATCAACCTCTGCAGTTGTCTTTGAGTTAGCTGTGGGCAGAAAACTAATTTTGGAGAAGTACGGTAATTATAAGAGTGAAAGAACTCTATTTCTTATTGCTAATCTGGCAACCTCTGCGTCATAAATGCGTGAAAGGGTTAAACCCCTTCTGTACCGGCGACGTCGTTTTTATTATATTCTAGCCCTATGTAGTCGATGTTATTCAGTCTAAGAAGAGCCTCAAGCAAGTAACAGGCTTCAAACTATCTCCCTTAACCCTTTTCACTACCACAGATCCGTCTTAATCTGCACACAATCTTCTAAATAGAATAAATAAGACGTCACCGGTACAGAAGGGGTTAAGGGGAGATGGGTCTTTTTTTTTTTGGTCCCCTTTCTCCCTCGTGATAAGCCCCATTAGTTTTGACATTATAAGACGTTCGGCCCATTAGTTTGGCGATTGTAACACCTTTCGCCCCATTTCGTTGTCAATTTTAAGAACTTTCGTGCCATTTAGGTGTCGATTTTATCCTGGCGAGCGATAGCGAGCCTGAAATTATAAGAGGAACCGGCCTTCGGGTGGGACATTTTTCTACCGAAAAATGTACACATTTATTTTAAAAGGGGAGTCTAGGGGGTGTTTAAAAGGGGAGTCTAGGGGGTGTTTAAAAGGGGAGTCTAGGGGGTGTTTAAAAGGGGAGTCTAGGGGGTGTTTAAAAGGGGAGTTTGGGGGGTGTTTAAAAGGGGAGTCTAGGGGGTGTTTAAAAGGGGAGTCTAGGGGGTGTTTAAAAGGGGAGTCTAGGGGGTGTTTTAAAAGGGGAGTCTAGGGGGTGTTTAAAAGGGGAGTCTAGGGGGTGTTAAAAGGGGGATCTTGGGGGGTTTTAAAAAGGGGAGTCTAGGGGGGTGTTAAAAGGGGGAGTCTAGGGGGTGTTTAAAAGGGGAGTCTAGGGGGTGTTTAAAAGGGGAGTCCTAGGGGGTGTTTAAAAAGGGGAGTCTAGGGGTGTTTAAAAGGGGAGTCTAGGGGGTGTTAAAAGGGGAGGTCTAGGGGTGTTGTTTAAAAGGGGAGTCTAGGGGGTGTTTAAAAGGGGAGTCTAGGGGGTGTTTAAAAGGGGAGTCTAGGGGGTGTTTAAAAGGGGAGTCTAGGGGGTGTTTAAAGGGGAGTCTAGGGGGGTGTTAAAAGGGGAGTCTAGGGGTGTTTAACGTCTAGGTTTAAAAAGGGAAGGGGAGTCTAGGGTGGTGTTTAAAAGGGGAAGGTCTAGGGGGTGTTAAAAGGGGAGTCTAGGGGGTGTTAAAAAGGGGAGTCTTGGGGGTGTTTAAAAGGGGAGTCTAGGGGGTGTTTAAAAGGGGAGTCTAGGGGGTGTTTTAAAAGGGGAGTCTAGGGGGTGTTTAAAAAGGAGTCTATGTTTAAAGGGGAGTTAGGGGTTGTTTAAAAGGGGAGTCTAGGGTGTATTTAAAAGGGGAGTCTAGGGGGTGTTTAAAAGGGGAGGTCTAGGGGGTGTTTAAAAAGGGGAGTCTAGGGGTGTTTAAAAGGGAGTCTAGGAGGTTTTAGAGGGGAGTCTAGGGGATGTTAAAAGGAAGTCTAGGGGGTGTTAAAAGGGAGTCTAGGGGGTGTTAAAAGGGAGTCTAGGGGGTGTTAAAAGGGAGTCTAGGGGGTGTTAAAAGGGAGTCTAGGGGGTGTTTAAAAGGGGAGTCTAGGGGGTGTTTAAAAAGTCTATGTTTAAAAGGGGGTTGTTTAAAAGGGGAGTCTAGGGGGTGGTTTAAAAGGGGAGTCTAGGGGGGTGTTAAAAAGGGGAGTCAAGGGGGTGTTTAAAAGGGGAGTTAGGGGGTGTCTAGGGGGTGTTAAAAGGGAGTCTAGGGGGTGTTAAAAGGGAGTCTAGGGGATGTTAAAAGGAAGTCTAGGGGGTGTTAAAAGGGAGTCTAGCGGGTGTTAAAGGGGAGTCTAGGGGGTGTTTAAAAGGGGAGTCTAGGGGGTGTTTAAAAGGGGAGTCTAGGGGGTGTTTAAAAGGGGGGTCTAGGGGGTGTTTTCCGAAGCTTGATGGAGGTCTAGCGAGGAAACTAAGAAATAAAGGAACACATGAATTAATAGACCACAGAAACCGGCCCTTAACCCCTTCAACACCATGACGCCTTTGATTCTGGCTCAAATTAAATTGGTTTTATGTAGTTTATGAAGGACCTATGTTACTAAGAGGGTTTATTGAAATCGTATTTACCCATTTGAGGCGTATACCTAGATTATATATTAAAGAAAATCGTCTAATGGTGACCAGAATATGAGGAAAACTTCGTAATGGTAGTGAAGGGGTTAAAAGATACCTCTTGGAGATGCGGGGTATCGATCCCCGTACCTCTCACATGCTAAGCGAGCGCTCTACCATTTGAGCTACACCCCCCTTGTTGTAAGTGAAAGGGGGTATATTGGTGAAAGTCTTAAGGGGGGTCACCGGCTTTTTCTTTTTATCTTTCTCTCCTTTTCTCTCTTTCCCTGGCTTGTATCCATTCGGCCCCATTCAGCCAACTGTTTTAAGACGTTTATCCCCATCCAGGTGTCGATTTCTTCCTGGCGAGCGATAGCGAGCCAGCATTGTATGGAGGAATCCGGCTTCGCCGGAGACATTTTTCTATCGAAAAATGTACAAATTTACCTTGCTGTCAAAACAAATATATATATATGCTGGCTCGCTACCACTCGCCAAGAAAATATTGACACCTGGATGGGGGTAAACGTCTTAAAATAGTAGGCTGAATGAGGCCGAATGGATAGAAGCCAAAGAGGGGGAGAGAAAGAGAATAAAGAGCGAGGTGGGCTGCCTTAAATCTTGGTTCCACTGGGTCATTGTAGCCTATACGTTTTCTGTGTTGAGGGGTGGCTATTCTAAATGGTACTAGTTGCTGCACCCCGGGTTTCCCTACCTCAACTCATTCTCACTCACTCTCTCTCGCTCTCGCTCTCTGTTTCTCTCTCTGTCTGGCTCTCTGGCTCTCTCTCTCTCTCTCTACTCTCTCTTTGTAAACACACACAAACACACACAGGGGAAGGGGAGTGCAGCAACTACCATTTAGCATAGCCACCCCTCCCCCTCCAAATAACAGAATGACCCAGTGGAATCAAGATTTACTTTCACCAATATAACAGCCAACTTACCAAGGGGGTGTAGCTCAAATGGTAGAGCGCTCGCTTTGCATGTGAGAGGTACGGGGATCGATACCCCGCATCTCCAAATTTTAGAGTTTAAACTGGAAAAAAAAAAAAAATAATAAAATATATATATATATATATATATATATATATATATATATATATGAACATGTTTGTATATCTCACTCGAAACGAAGAAAAGAAATCTTATTTAGATATTGCTGATTCAAATTATTTATCATAATATAATGAGTGCCGAGACATAACTTATTGGCCGACTGTACAATCGCGCTAATAAGTGATGTCTCGGCACCAAGTATGTTTTGATCAATAATTGGTATCAGCAATATCTAAGCTTCATTTCTTCATATCAAGTGAAATATACAAACATATTCCTACACTTACCCACCTAATTCAACATCTGACAGACATTAATACAGCACTGAGCAAGCCAAACGTAATGACAGCTGGGACATGACTTATTAGCGCGACCGTACAACTACTACATCCCAAATCCGCCTCCTCACAGTACTTTCTTCCCCTCCCAAAATATACCCCAATTAACTGTTTTAATCTGCAGCCCTCGCCCGCTCCGTTACGCTATTAAGGGGAGGATGGCCGTTTGTTTGATCTATTACTTCATTTATTCATAATTTTTTTTAGTTTCCTCCCTAGACCTTCATCAATCTTAGAAAAACACCCCCTAGACCCTCCTTCAAGATAAATATGTACATTTTTCGGTAGAAAATGTCCCGGCCGAAGGCCGGTTCCTCTTCAATTACAGGCTCGCTTTCGCTCGCCAGGGGAAAAAATCGACACCTAAACCTTAAAAATTGACAAATGGGGCGAAAGTTCCGAAAATCGCCAAACTAATGGGGCAAACGTCTTAAAATCTCCCTCCCAAAATATACCCTCCCCCCCCTACCTTTATCAGCCCAGGTTGACTCTAATTAACAGTTTTAATCTGCGGCCATCACCCGCTCCGTTACGCTATTAATGCATGCAAATTGGGAATTATACCAGCGGTGATGAGGCGCCCGGTGTGGAGAGAGGGAGGGAGAGATAAAGCAGGGTTGGGGTAGAGAGGTATTGGGGGGTATGAGGGTATTGGGGGGTATGAGGGTATTGGGGGTATGAGGGTATTGGGGGGTATGAGGGTATTGGGGGGTATGAGGGTATTGGGGGGTATGAGGGTATTGGGGGTATGAGGGTATTGGGGGTATGAGGGTATGGGGGGTATGAGGGTATTGGGGGTATGGGGTATTGGGGGTATGAGGGTATTGGGGGTATGAGGGTATTGGGGGTATGAGGGTATTGGGGGTATGAGGGTATTGGGGGTATGAGGGTATTGGGGGTATAAGGGTATTGGGGGGTATGAGGGTATTGGGGGGTATAAGGGTATTGGGGGTATGAGGGTATTGGGGGGTATGAGGTATTGGGGGGTATGAGGGTATTGGGGGGTATGAGGGTATTGGGGGGTATGAGGGTATTGGGGGGTATGAGGGTATTGGGGGGTATGAGGGTATTGGGGGTATGAGGGTATTGGGGGGTATGAGGGTATTGGGGGGTATGAGGGTATTGGGGGGTATGAGGGTATTGGGGGGTATGAGGGTATTGGGGGGTATGAGGGTATTGGGGGGTATGAGGGTATTGGGGGGTATGAGGGTATTGGGGGGTATGAGGGTATTGGGGGGTATGAGGGTATTGGGGGGTATGAGGGTATTGGGGGTATGAGGGTATTGGGGGGTATGAGGTTGTTGGGGGGTATGAGGGTATTGGGGGTTATGAGGGTATTGGGGGGTATGAGGGTATTGGGGGGTATGAGGGTATTGGGGGGTATGAGGGTATTGGGGGGTATGAGGGTATTGGGGGGTATGAGGGTATTGGGGGTATGAGGGTATTGGGGGGTATGAGGGTATTGGGGGGTATGAGGGTATTGGGGGTATGAGGGTATTGGGGGGTATGAGGGTATTGGGGGGTATGAGGGTATTGGGGGGTATGAGGGTATTGGGGGGTATGAGGGTATTGGGGGTATGAGGGTATTGGGGGGTATGAGGGTATTGGGGGTATGAGGGTATTGGGGGGTATGAGGGTATTGGGGGGTATGAGGGTATTGGGGGGTATGAGGGTATTGGGGGTATGAGGGTATTGGGGATATGGGGTATTGGGGGGTATGAGGGTATTGGGGGTATGAGGGTATTGGGGGGTATGAGGGTATTGGGGGTATGAGGGTATTGGGGGGTATGAGGGTATGGGGGGTATGAGGGTATGGGGGGGTCTGAGGGTATGGGGGGGTATGAGGGTATTGGGGGGTATGAGGTATTGGGGGTATGAGGGTATTGGGGGGTATGAGGGTATTGGGGGTATGGGGTATAGGGGGTATGGGGTATAGGGGGTATGAGGATATTGAGGGTAATGGGGGGGGTAATGAGGACCCCGTGTATGGAGAGAGGGAGGGAGAGATAAAGCAGGGTCGAGGTAGGGAGGTATTGGGGAGATTTTGGGTGGTATTCTTAAACATTTCTTTCCTGCGCCTAATATCGAGTGAATGTTGTGGGAATGAGTGTTGTTTAAAGATATTATTTAAGTCAGAACTGCCTATGACGAGTGCCTCCCTCAGAGTTGAAAGAGTGACAGAGCCAAAATCAAGGGATGTTTGAGCCAAAATGCCTGGACACACGGAAGTTTGAAGCAATATAAGTCATAGGATGAGGGGAAGATGGATTCAGGGAGAGAGCTCCAGAGCTCAGCTATTGAATAAAAGAAAGATTAGGAGTATCGTTTCGCTCTTGAATTGGAGAGTTGCACAGATTAGGGGTGGGATTGTGTTGCAAGACGGGTGCTACATACTATGTAGAGGAGGCCTGGTGGTATACACTGAGAGAGCTCTGAGGAACACTGATTATTATAATAGCAGTAGGATAGCGAGAGAGATGCAACATTACGGCGAAGAGAGAGAGATTGCAAAGAGTCGGTGAGTAGACTTAAGTTTATGAGACGAAAGGCTTTCTTTACTACGCTGTCAAGAAGTGCGGTGTGGGAGGATCCTCCCCACACATGCGAACTATAGTCAATACATGGACGCACTGTGCCCCTGTACAGAACAGGAAGCTGTGTACGGGGTAAAGAACCCCCGGAGGCGATTGAGCACAAACTGTATTAGCAAGGGTGGTAATATGGCAACTGTTTTAGAAAGGGTGGTAATATGACAACTGTTTTAGCAAGGGTGGTAATATGGCAACTGTTTTAGCAAGGGTGGTAATATGGCAACTGTTTTAGCAAGGGTGGTAATAATGACAACTGTTTTAGCAAGGGTGGTAATATGGCAACTGTTTTAGCAAGGTTGGTAATATGGCAACTGTGTTAGCAAGGGTGGTAATATGGCAACTGTTTTAGCAAGGGTGGTAATATGGCAACTGTGTTAGCAAGGGTGGTAATATGGCAACTGTTTTAGCAAGGTTGGTAATATGGCAACTGTGTTAGCAAGGGTGGTAATATGGCAACTGTTTTAGCAAGGGTGGTAATATGGCAACTGTTTTAGCAAGGGTGGTAATATGACAACTGTTTTAGCAAGGGTGGTAATATGGCAACTGTTTTAGCAAGGGTGGTAATATGACAACTGTTTTAGCAAGGGTGGTAATATGACAACTGTTTTAGCAAGGGTGGTAATATGACAACTGTTTTAGCAAGGGTGGTAATATGGCAACTGTTTTAGCAAGGTTGGTAATATGGCAACTGTTTTAGCAAGGGTGGTAATATGACAACTGTTTTAGCAAGGGTGGTAATATGGCAACTGTTTTAGCAAGGGTGGTAATATGGCAACTGTTTTAGCAAGGGTGGTAATATGACAACTGTTTTAGCAAGGGTGGTAATATGACAACTGTTTTAGCAAGGGTGGTAATATGGCAACTGTTTTAGCAAGGGTGGTAATATGACAACTGTTTTAGCAAGGGTGGTAATATGGCAACTGTTTTAGCAAGGGTGGTAATATGACAACTGTTTTTAGCAAGGGTGGTAATATGGCAACTGTTTTAGCAAGGGTGGTAATATGACAACTGTTTTAGCAAGGGTGGTAATATGGCAACTGTTTTAGCAAGGGTGGTAATATGGCAACTGTTTTAGCAAGGGTGGTAATATGACAACTGTTTTAGCAAGGGTGGTAATATGACAACTGTTTTAGCAAGGGTGGTAATATGGCAACTGTTTTAGCAAGGTTGGTAATATGGCAACTGTGTTAGCAAGGGTGGTAATATGGCAACTGTTTTTAGCAAGGGTGGTAATATGACAACTGTTTTAGCAAGGGTGGTAATATGGCAACTGTTTTAGCAAGGTTGGTAATATGGCAACTGTTTTAGCAAGGGTGGTAATATGACAACTGTTTTAGCAAGGGTGGTAATATGGCAACTGTTTTAGCAAGGGTGGTAATATGGCAACTGTTTTAGCAAGGGTGGTAATATGACAACTGTTTTAGCAAGGGTGGTAATATGACAACTGTTTTTAGCAAGGGTGGTAATATGGCAACTGTTTTAGCAAGGGTGGTAATATGACAACTGTTTTAGCAAGGGTGGTAATATGGCAACTGTTTTAGCAAGGGTGGTAATATGGCAACTGTTTTAGCAAGGGTGGTAATATGACAACTGTTTTAGCAAGGGTGGTAATATGACAACTGTTTTAGCAAGGGTGGTAATATGGCAACTGTTTTAGCAAGGTTGGTAATATGGCAACTGTTTTAGCAAGGGTGGTAATATGACAACTGTTTTAGCAAGGGTGGTAATATGGCAACTGTTTTAGCAAGGGTGGTAATATGGCAACTGTTTTAGCAAGGGTGGTAATATGACAACTGTTTTAGCAAGGGTGGTAATATGACAACTGTTTTAGCAAGGGTGGTAATATGGCAACTGTTTTAGCAAGGGTGGTAATATGACAACTGTTTTAGCAAGGGTGGTAATATGGCAACTGTTTTAGCAAGGGTGGTAATATGGCAACTGTTTTAGCAAGGGTGGTAATATGGCAACTGTTTTAGCAAGGGTGGTAATATGGCAACTGTTTTAGCAAGGGTGGTAATATGGCAACTGTTTTTAGCAAGGGTGGTAATATGGCAACTGTTTTAGCAAGGGTGGTAATATGACAACTGTTTTAGCAAGGGTGGTAATATGACAACTGTTTTAGCAAGGGTGGTAATATGGCAACTGTTTTTAGCAAGGGTGGTAATATGGCAACTGTTTTAGCAAGGGTGGTAATATGGCAACTGTTTTAGCAAGGGTGGTAATATGGCAGCTGTTTTAGCAAGGGTGGTAATATGACAACTGTTTTAGCAAGGGTGGTAATATGGCAGCTGTTTTAGCAAGGGTGGTAATATGGCAACTGTTTTAGCAAGGGTGGTAATATGGCAACTGTTTTAGCAAGGGTGGTAATATGGCAACTGTTTTAGCAAGGGTGGTAATATGGCAGCTGTTTTAGCAAGGGTGGTAATATGGCAACTGTTTTAGCAAGGGTGGTAATATGGCAACTGTTTTAGCAAGGGTGGTAATATGGCAGCTGTTTTAGCAAGGGTGGTAATATGGCAACTGTTCCAGAAAGTATATACACGACAAAAGTACTTAAGGGGAGATTTCCACTTGAGGGATTTTTTTCTTGACCCCTTTCTTTCTCATGTTTAGCCCCATTGCTTCTGATATCATAAAACGTTTGTCCCATTAGTTTAGCGATTTTAAGAACTTTCACCCCAAATTAAGACCTTTCGTGCCATTCAGGTGTCGATTTTATCCTGGCGAGCGAAAGCGAGCCTGTAATTTAAGAGGAACCGGCCTTCGGCCGGGAAATTTTTCTACCGAAAAATGTACAAATTTGTCTTGAAAGGGACTCAAGGGGGTGTAATGATAAGCTTGATGGAAATCTAGCGAACTAACTAAATACCAAGGACTTAAAAGGGGATGGCCGCATTTGTTTGCATATTTTATTCATATTTTTACCATGTTTTTAGTTTCCTCCATAGACCTCCATCAAGCTTTAAACATACACCCCAAAACCGCCCTTCAAGATAAATTTGAAAATGTCTCGATAGAAAAATGTCCCGGCCACTATTATATTAAAGGTTCGATATCGCTCGCCAGGAAAACAAAATCGACACCTGAATTGTACGAAAGGTCTTCAATATGGGGTGAAAGGTCTTAAAAGTCGAAAAATTAATATATCGAACATCTTAAAATCTGAAAACTAATGGAGCTAAACAGGAAGAAGGGGGGGGCCAGAAAGTCGATAGGTCCCATCCTCCCCCCCCCCCCCCCCGCCTTAGCGAACCCTATGCCCCATCACGGTACAAGGCCGCTGTTATCGAACCAAAACAATGTAAGGTGATTAGCCAAGCAACATGATTCGAGACCCAGAACGATAGTGCGGTGTGATGAGGGGGCCAACTGTTTTAAGACGTTTATCACCATCCAGGTGTCGACTTCTTCCTGGCGAGCGATAGCGAGCCAGCATTGTATGGAGAATTCCGGCTTCGCCGGAGAAATGTTTCTATCGAAAAATGTACAAATTTAGCTTGCTGTCAAAACAAATATATATATGTAGTGGCTCGCTACCGCTCGCCAGGAAAATATTGACACCTGGATGGGGGTAAACGTCTTAAAACAGTAGGCTGAATGGGGCCGAATGGATACAAGCCAAAGAGGGAGGGAGAAAAAAAAACACAAAAAAGCAAGGTGGGCTCCCTTAAAAAAACAAGCCCCCCCCCCCCCCCCCTCCCTAGCGAACCCTATGCCCCAACACGGTACAAGGCCGCTGTTATCGAACCAAAACAATGTAAGGTGATTAGCCCAGCAAGTTGATTCGAGCCCCAGAACGATAGTGCGGTGTGTTATCTGTGGACCTTGGGGTGTGATGAGGATGCCAGATAAGTGCTTAGTCTCTGTATCCGTGAATTATCTTTATCTGTTTACAGTATATCTATCTATCTATCTATCTATATATATATCAATCAATCAATCTCTCTCTATCTACAGGTATATATATATATATATATATATATATATATATATATATATATATATATATATATATATATATAGAGAGAGAGAGAGAGAGAGAGTATACATTTTCTATATAACTGAATAAAATAAGGAGAAACAATTTAAACTAAACCAAAATTCATGCACCCGAGGATGCCAGCCATTCCTGATAAAAAAAAAATAGTTTTGTGCGAAATGTGATTTTGGCAATACTCTCAAACTCCTCCTCAACAACACCATCCAAAATCTCTATATGTAAACTATACATGTAAACAATAGCATGTAAAGTAACTAACTGCACAACTAATTACTTATTAACTAACTCACACCAATAGATTAACCTTTTCAGTTCCGCTAACGTCCTAATTAACTGTATTCTGGCTTTTATTATACGATTTTGTGCAGTTCAGAAAAGGCTTCCAGCAATGATTAGGCTGACCCACCTAGATTTGTATAAGGTTATCTCCCCTAGATGGGTTGCCGACCAAGGCTGACCAGTCCCATCCACCCGGCACGATTATACACTAGTTATATCTAGCGTATATACACACAGTGTATTTTTCTTTGTACTTTTACTATCAGCACTATAGGACTTATAAACACCCATCTACCCATCTGCCTCTGTACCCAGCTGTTAAGGGGAGGTTTTTAGTTTGGTCTCTAGATATCCATCAAACTTAAGATTACACCACCTTGAGCCCCTTTCAAGATAAATTTTTAAATTTTTCGGTAGAAAAATTTCCCGGCTGAAAGCCGGTTCCTCTTAAATTACAGGCTCGCTATCGCTCGCCAGGATAAAATCGACACCTAAATGGAACGAAAGGTCTTAAAATTGACAGAAATGGGTCGAAGATTCTTAAAATCGTCAAAATAATGGGGCGAACGTCTTAAAATTAGAAAAGCAATGTGGCTAAACATGAGGGAGAAAGGAGTCAAGAAAAATATATCTCAAGTGGAAATCTCCCCTTAACATATGTATCAGTGTAACGAGGCCGACAGAAGGACCCCTCAGAGGACACCGCCCCTGGGACACATCGCGGGGGGACTTGTATCTGTCGTATGTGGGGGACGGTAGATAGTACATACATGTATGTATGTTTGTATGTGAGTATGTATGAGTTTATATATAGTATGTACAGTATGTATTGTTTTGGGAATAATGTTTATAAATTGGAACACTGTTATATGTAAAGCTGTCATTGTGTGGTCAATATCTATCTATCTAATTATCTATCTATGTATGTATCTATTCTTTAGACAAATAAAGAATAATAAAGTTTTTGTAAGTATGAAAATAGATGGAGAATGTGACCCAAAATGTATTGTAGAGAAATTTTCCAATAAGTTTAAACATGTATATGATGATTGTAAATGTCAGAATGATGATGACTTCATGATAGATAAATTGGTGAAAAATGTACGTGACGGTGAAATATTTGGTAAGGTAAATAGTCATGATGTATCTACAGCAATATCTGACCTCAATTGTGGTATTGGCCCAGATAATATACATTCTTTCATTTAAAGTATTGTACAAACGAATTGATAGTAGTAATTGCAAAGTTGATTTCTTCTTGTGTTGTACATGGTTGTATGCCTGTAAGAATGAACTTTGGAATTATGGTACCCTTATTGAAAGATAAGTATAAAGATAATACATCACTTGATAATTATAGATCAATTACGTTATCGCCAATATTATTGAAGGTATTTGAATACTGCTTGAAGTACAAAATTTTAAGATATGTTAGTTTAAATGATAGGCAGCATGGATTCAGAGAGAGGTATTCTACTTCTACTGCATGTTTAATTCTCAAGGAAACTATTTTAAGGTACACCACGGAGGGATCTAATGTTTTTTCATGTTTTATTGACCTGACAAAAGCTTTTGATAAGGTGAATCATTTCAAACTTGCAAATAAGCTTTTAAAACTAGGATTACCAAATTTCTTGGTTAATATTTTATTTTACTTTTACAGAAACCAACATGTTGTTGTCAAATTTAAAGATTCAATTTCAACTGAATGGACTATGAAAAATGGAGTGAGACAGGGTGGGGTTTTATCTCCCTTGTTGTTTTCAATTTATATTGATGACTTATTAAGTAAATTATCTGCAAGTAATGTAGGCTGTAGACTAGGTTTACAAGTCAGCAATGTGATCGCCTATGCAGACGATCTTGTAATATTGGCTCCTTCGGTTAGAGGTCTGCAAACATTGATAGATATTATGGATCATGAAATTAAACAACTAGACTTATCTATTAACTCTGCAAAATCAGTATGTATGATCTTTAAATATAAGTATGGACAGGAAATTAATCCTTTCATATATTTAGACAATAACAAATTAAATATTGTTTCTGAATACAAATATTTGGGTTTTATAATCGATTGTAATCTTAATAATGACTTGGATATGATAAGATGCAGAAATAAGTTTTACAATGAGTTTAATTGTCTTTTAAGAAAGTTTAGCAACACGAGTACTGAAGTATTTTTAAATTTATTTCAAAGCTACTGTTTGAATTTTTATGGCGCTGAACTTTGGTTTAATACTAGAAAATGTTATATACCGTTTAAGCAGTTTTCCATTGGATACCACAAGGCAATAAAGAAAATATTGAATATGAAGTACTGGGAGAGCAACCACAGTGCTTGTAGAGAATGTGGAGTGATGGTGTTTAGGCATTTGGTTAACTGGATGAAAATAAGATTTGTATATAGAAATCTCATAAAGCCATGTAGTTTTATAGAGAAGAACATGTATTACATGTTACATAGATCTTTTCTTGTAAAGGATGTTGAAAAAATAATCCTACATGAGTATGGATTTACTAACTTATTGCTAAATGATATCAATGCTATCAGATCAAGAATTGTTTATGTACAGAACACAGAACCAACTATGCGCTAAGGACTTTTAGCTTAATGTAGATTACGTAAATAACTCTGTAAAAAGTGTATGTATATGTCTTTTTATGAAATAAAATTATGACTGACTGACTGACTATCCATCTAGTTATCTATCTATATATCTATCCATCCATTTGTCTATCTATCTATCTATCTATCTATCTATCTATCTATCCATCTTATCTATCTATCTATCTATTATCTATCTATCTATATCTATCTATCTATCTATCTATCTATCTATCTATCTATCTATCTATCTATCTATCTATCTATCTATCTATCTATCTATCTATCTATCCATCCATCCATTTATCTATCTATCTATCTATCTATCTATCTATCTATCTATCTATCCATCCATCCATTTATCTATCTATCTATATATCGTTCTCCTTAGTCTTGTTCCCTATTTGACTCTCTTCATCAGTCTCTCCTCAGTCCCTTGCAACAGCCAGGACAAATTGCTGTTAAGAGGTACATAAGCAACTGCTAGTGTGTGTGTGTGTGTGTGTGTGTGTGTGTGTGTGTGTGTGTGTGATACAGGTAAATAGATAGATTGCCTGATAACACATAGATACAGGTAAATATATAGATTGCCTGATAACACATAGATACAGGTAAATAGATAGATTGCCTGATAACACATAGATACAGGTAAATAGATAGATTGCCTGATAATACATAGATACAGGTAAATAGATAGATTGCCTGATAATACATAGATACAGACAAATAGATAGATTGCCTGATAACACATAGATACAGACAAATAGATAGATTGCCTGATAACACATAGATACAGGTAAATAGATAGATTGCCTGATAACACATAGATACAGACAAATAGATAGATTGCCTGATAGAGAGAAAGAGAGAGAGAGAGAGAGAGAGAGAGAGAGAGAGAGGTAAAAGAGCTAGCACACATAGGTACAGACAAATAGATAGATTGGCTGATAACACATAGATACAGACAAATTGATAGATTGTCTTGATAAAACATAGATACAGACACATGATAGATAAGCAGAACCAAATTATTAAGCCATCTATCCGGGAGGTAATTCAGTCAGTCATCATTTTATCCAATAAGCCAAGCAACTCGCAAACTTTATGTACCCTAACACACACACACACACACACACACACACACACACACACATTCTCTCTCTCTCTGTCTGTATGTCAATATGTATGTCAATATGTGATAAATCAATAGCATCCAATTACCGTCCCATTAGTCTCACTTCAATCATAGGAAAGCTACTAGAGTCAATTATTGCTAGGAAAATGAGAAACCACTTAGAAACATTTAACTTAATCAATTCTTCTCAGCATGGATTCACTCAGGGACGTTCTTGCCTTACTAATTTGCTTAGTTTTTTCTCAGAGGTATATGAAGCAGTAGATAATGACAAGTCCAAGCCATATGATATTATATATTTAGATTTCAGTAAAGCTTTCGACAGAGTCCCTCATGAGAGATTGATGAGAAAGGTTGAGGCACAAGGAATAGGTGGGGCGTTGTTAGGATGGATTAGGTCATGGCTAATTGGTAGGAAGCAGAGAGTCAGCATAAATCGTACCAAGTCAGAATCAATCAATCAATCAGAATAATAGTGTAGAAAAATTAGAGTTGTCAGTGGACAGTGAAGAGTAAGGTCGAAAAGCAGAAACTAGTAGGAGTGTAACAGATAGTGGGCTGTCCACTTTGATCATTTTTAGAATATTATATTTATTCGATTTGTCTGGCAACCTCCTTCGAGCAACAACATGCCATTATCTTTAATTAACTTTAAATTGTGATTCAGACAAGGACTACACACTCACTTTGCTATTCTTGTTTTTTACCGGTTATGCTGATTCACCTGTCTGGGGTCCACCGTAGCGGGCCCCAGGCAAGAGTATCAGCAATCCCGATCAGCGGCACTATATTTCACACATGAGCAATGTTTATGAAAGTTGTTTTGTCATTCCACCCGCCATGTCGCCTCCATCACTCATCACCCCGAGGTGGTTCCTCCCAGCAAGTGTATTGCCATCACAGCAACATACATTGATTGGAAGTTTAGTTGACAAAAGTCTGGGCCCCTAGCAGTGCACCAGCTGGGGAGCAACGCCACAGGCAGATGAAGTTTAACATTGACAAATGCAAGGTATTAAAGATAGGGAAGATGCATACAAATGTTAAATATAAACTAGCTAATATGGAATTAGAAAACTCAGACTGTGAAAAAGATCTAGGTGTGTTTGTTAGCAATGATTTGAAGCCTAGAAAACAATGTATAAGCGTTCGTAACAAGGCAAACAGGATTATCGGGTTCATATCTAGGAGTGTGAGTAACAGAACTGCTGATGTTATCTTAAAACTTTACTTGTCATTAGTGAGACCCCATAATAATGGATTATGCTGTTCAATTTTGGTGTCCTTATTACAGAATGGACATAGATTCATTGGAGAGAGTACAACGTAGAATGACAAAAATTATCCATAATATTCGAAATTTTCCGTATGAAGAAAGGTTGAAGAAATTAGGCTTACATTCGTTAGAGAGACGCAGAGTTAGAGGGGATATGATAGAGGTATTCAAGTGGGTTAGTGGGATTAATAAAGGGGACATGAAAAATGTACTAAAGCTCAGTGATAGCGAAAGAACTCGTACAAATGGGTTCAAATTAGATAAATTTAGTTTCAGAAAAGATATAGGCAAATATTGGTTTGATAACAGCGTTGTAGATGGGTGGAATAGGCTACCAAGTGATATAGTGGGATCAAGAACGATAGGGAGCTTTAAGATAAAATTAGATAGGCATATGGACGAGATGGGTTGGGTGTGAGGGGGATCTACCAGGTGTGGGCCAATCGGCGTTCAGCAGACCCCGTAATCTTGTGTAAATTCCTGACCATTTTGGTGGGGGCAGTACTCAAGGTATTAGTGAGTTGGGCCTATAATTGGGGTTGGGTGTGACAAGGATCTGCCTTGTATGGGCCGATCAGCTTTTTGCAGACTCCCATTTTTTATGTTCTTATGATCTTATCTCTCTCCTGCTACCTCTACCTCTCCCACCCCCTATCTCTGTCTGTCTGTCCCACCAATACAGGCAATTACTACTTACCAAATTAAATACGGAAGACCCCCCATAAATATCTTCCATCTCTCCTTTTCTGTACCGCCAAACACTAAATCTATATCAAATCCAACGTATCAATGTCACTATGTATCTATAATGAAGTTTGAGAAGTGCTAATAGTCAATAGTTCACTAATAAAAGCGAATATTTGAGTAACGAAATTGGGAGCTCTTCACAGGGCATATTATTTCACCCATATCTTCTTATCTTTTCCGGAAAACACAATAGTTCTACCAAAATCAATATCTCTATGTCACTATGTCTAAATGATAAGTCTCGAAAAATCACTAAAATTCACTAGTTCACTAATAATAACGAAAACTAATGGAGAACAAAGATGGCGGACCTCTCTGGGCAACAGTGGGCAATGTCTCACTTTTCCCGCCTAGTGCAGGGTCGTGACGTCATCGGCCAGCGACGCTTCTGATTGGTTGATTAAAATCCCGTTTTTTATTGATAGTCTAGTTTTCTATTGAGTTAGATTAGGGTAATTTTTTTAGTTGCTAAGGCCTACTCACATTTTCTTTGAGCTCTCTCTCTCTCGCGCGCGCGCTCTCTCTCTCGCGCGCACGCTCTCTCTCTCTCTTCCTTGCTATCCTTTCCTTCCACTGTACCTTACTCTCGGGTTAGCTATCTCTACTAGAATTAAGTCCTGACCACCTCGCTGGGATCGTAAGGTCTGTGTGGTCAGTGTATCTATGTAAAACAAATCTATATAAATCTCTCTCTCTCTCTCTCACACACACACACACACACACACACACACACACACTCTCATTTATGCACATATTCACCAACACTCGAAAACACACACATTATCTCTCTCTCACTCTCTCTCTCTCCTGCTACCTATCCCTTGAGTCTAGTATGTCTTTCCCCGGCAGCCTCATCCATTCTCTCTCTCTCTCTCTCTCTCTCTCTCTCTCTCTCTCTCTCTCTTCTCTTTATCGTTATCTTTCTGTGTCTCCTATTATCTACTATCTTCACCTTTTATTTATCTCTATTTCTCTCTCTCTCTCTCTCTTTCTCTTTCTCTCTCTCTCTCTCTATTTTTTCAGTCAGCCTCAGGGGTCTAGAGGGTGTAATTTTAAAGGTCTAGGGAACAATTTAAAAACCTCCCCTAAAATATTGCTGGTTGGAAATTGCCGGATTAACCCTTTCTATACCTTCGACATATTTCTTTGTTTACTATATTCTGCCTACTGTTAGACGAGTTTATTCAGTTTAAAAGGAGTTTCCAGCAATAAACAGGCTTCCAAATATCTCACTCCACCCTTTTAACTACCACACATCCTTCCTAAGCTGCATAATACCGTCTAAATATAGCTAGAATACAATATAACACACGTCGCTGGTACTCAAAGGGTTGTTTTCTGTGTAAAGGCGGTGTCACACGAGCGATTTTTCCGTCAATTTATACGAGCAATTGAAGTCTGGCAGCTTTAAAATTTCAGTTATATCATAATTTAGCCACTTTATCCAATCTATCTTTAGTCTAGTTTCGAGAAATGTTTCTACCGAAAAATTTACAAACTTATCTTTAAAAAGGGGGTCTAGGGGGTGTAATTTTAAGCTTGATGGAGGTCTAGGGAGGAAACTCAAAAAATATATGAATAAATGAATGAATAGACCAAACCAACGGCCAGGCTCCCCTTAACCCCCTCCTTCCATCCATCCATCCATCCTTCGCGCCCTGCCCAACATTTCACATTGTTTTTTGCTATCCTTCCCTTCCACTTCCGCCTACTTCAACACTCCCCACAGTGCAGTCCATCTCGCTCTCTCTCTCTCTCACACACACACACACACCTACACACTCTCATATACGCACAGGCTCACCACCAATACTCGTACACACTAACATACACACATTATTTTCCTCTCTCTCCCTCACTCTCTGTCTCTCTCTCTCTCTCTCTCTCTCTCTTTCGACTACCTGGAAAATCTCTCCACACTCTCTCTTTCTTCTCTCTCTCTTATTTTTCTCTACTGTTTTCTCTCTCGCTCGCGCTCTCTCTCGCGCTCTCTCTCTCTCTCTCGCTCTCTCTCTCTTTTTCTTTTTTATTTCTTCTCTCTCTCTCTCTCTCTCTCTCTCTCTCTCTCTCTCAATTTAATTACAGATTCCCAAAACGGATTCTGCCGACACTGATTATATTTTACCAATGGACGACTTGCGAGTCTCACGGTTTAAGGAAGTTGGAGCTGAAAACATCGATAGTAAGCAGAATTACATTTAAAATACGGTCGAAGTACATTTATAAATACAGAAACCAAATTAATGTTGTGTGTGTGTGTGTGTGTGTGAGTGAGTGAGTGAATGTGTGTGTGTGTGTAAATGTATATGTGTATGTTTGTTGTGAGTACAAAGGAGTACAAAGGAAATCAAGCAACAACAGGTCTAGTGACCCTTCTAGGTTGCTTGTCCTCCAAAACACTGAGGATCAAGTGTCCAAACAGTGGTTTAGAGTGGGTAAGGGAACATTGGAAAGGGAACTACTGCCCTGCCACTAACGTGGCAGGACTAGGAAGTTAGTAGGGGACATATGGGTTAGTAACTGAGGGGAGGATAAAGTTATTCATTTACAAACGCAGTCAGTCGCGGGTTTGATGCGAGATATTTGTCTAGGCGGAATTTAAATGAATCAACGGTGCTGCAGTCTATAACGTCTCGGGGAAGCCCATTCCACAAGTTGACAACTCGATTGAAGAAGAAATTCTTAGATTCGTGCGAGTTAAAAGATTTACCAATAATTTTGCAACCGTTTCCCCGAGTGTAATTAGATTGGTCGATAGTGAAGTACTTACTACAGTTCATATTGTCGATGCCTTTGATGATTTTGAACACTTGAATTAAGTCGCCTCTTAATCTGCGCTGGGTTAAAGGAAATAGATTTAATTCTCTAAGACGCTCTTCGTATGGTTTGTTCTTTAGGCTAGGTATCATTTTGGTAACTCTACGTTGAACTCGTTCTAGCTTGTTTATATCTTTTTGGTAATAAGGGCACCAGGATTGAACGCAGTATTCCAGAAGAGGGCGGACTAAGGAATTGTAAAGGGTTAGGATAACTTCTTTGGATTTATGCTCAAATGACCTGCCTATAAAGCCAATTATTTTGTTTGCCTTCTTAACAACTTCTGAACATTGTTGACTCGGTTTTAGGTTACTCGATATTGTTACTCCCAGATCAGTTTCTCTGTTTACATTCTTAAGCTGAGTGCCATTCATCGAATAGTTTGCTTTCTCATTTAGGTATCCGACATGTAGTACTTTACATTTATCCGCATTGAAACTCATTTGCCAAATTTGGGCCCAACATGACAATTTATCTAGATTGTGTTGCATATCGTCAACTTGTTCTTTTGAGAGTACGCTATTTGCAATTTTTGTATCGTCAGCAAATTTTGAGATTGTGCAGGTGAGACCCTCATCTATGTCGTTGATGTAAATTAGAAAGAGAATTGGTCCTAGTACCGATCCCTGGGGTACCCCGCTACTGACATTGGTCCATTTAGATGCCTTACCGTTTATGACTACCCTTTGCTTTCTGTTGCTGAGCCAATTTTCTATCCATTTCAACACACCGTCTTGTATTCCATGCGCTTTTAGTTTTAGCAGTAAACGTTTTGTGGGGAAACTTTGTCAAAGGCCTTTTGAAAATCAAGGTATATAATATCTACAGCTTTACTCTCATCGTAGAGGTTGAGGATATCGTGGAAGAAGTCTAAGAGGTTTGTTAAACAGGAACGTTTTTTACGAAAGCCGTGTTGAGTATCTTTAAGTATGTTTTTTCCTCTAAGTGATTTACGAGTCTGTCTCGTATGACCGTTTCTAGCATTTTACATACAACTGAGGTTAAGCTAATTGGACGATAGTTACTGGGTAGGGATTTGCTGCCTTTTTTGAATATCGGTGTTACGTTGGCTAGCTTCCACTGATCAGGCATAGTTCCAGACTGCAAGGATTTATTGAATAGTACTGTCAGTGGTTTGGAGAGCTCATTCTTAGCTTCCTTTAGAACTCTAGGCGAGATTGTATCAGGTCCTGGCGTTTTATTTACCTTGAGTTTATCTAAGTGTGTGAGTGTGTGTGTGTATGAATGTGTGTTTATGTATATGTGTGTATGTGTGTGTGTATTGGGGGGGTAAGAGGAGGTACACAGTTTTCCCCTCATGCTAAGTAAATGCAGCCACCCAGAACTCTCTCTCTCCTCTCTTCCTTAACACTCACTGTTTTCCCAGGGTGTGGTTTAGTGGATGGTTGAGATAGTGAGTGAGAGTGGAAGGGTGAGGGAGTGGTTGAGTGAATAGTGGTTGAGAGAGTTGTTGAGTGGGAGGTGGATGGTTGAGTAAGTGAGAGTGATTGATAGCTTCCATTTGCAGACTCTTTTTACCTGCCTTCTTTTCTCTGAGTTTGTTATGTCCTCTTCTGTCAATCATGTGCTTTTCTTTCCTTTCTTTGCTAAAATGTTCACTCACTCTCACTCTCACACACACACACACTCTCAAAAAAATAAAGAAAGAGAACAAATATAGCTATTCCGTGCATATATATATATATATATATATATATATATATATATATATATATATATATATATATATATATATATATATATAGTATTATATAGTCTTGAGGAATTTTTTCAATTTCGAAACTCTTTATACTCTGCTATAGTTTTATAGTTTTAATAATTGTTATTCTTACTTTCAATATTGATATATGTGTACCGTATTATACAATAATCGGCTAATTGTTGTAAAATCTAGATCAAATGTGTATACCCCCTTTACTATTAAGTGCGATATTTGCAGTATGTTTAGTAGTACAATTGATAATAGATAATCTACCTTAGTTTCTTCTAATAAATGGTCACAATCCATGTTATTGCTACCCCCCCCCCCCCCTCTCCCTCTCCCTCTCCCTCTCTCCACCTAAGGAATTCCGTCTCGGCTTTGGCAATATGTTTCCCTAATATTTTGTTTACCTTAATTTATATTCACATCAGGAATGTCGCTTGGGAAGATTGGTGGTGGGGGGGTGGGGGGGGGGGTGGAGGTGGAGGTGGAGGTGGAGGTGGAGGTGGTGGTGGTGGTGGTGGTGGCAGTGTTGGTGGTGGTGGTGGATGTTGTTGTTGTTGTTGGTGGTGGTAGTGTTGTTGTTGGTAGTGGTGGTAGAGGATAGTGGTGGTAGTTGTGATAGTAGTACAAAGGAGTATACAGGAAATCAAGCAACAACAGATCTAGTGACCCTTCTAGGCTGCTTGTCCTCCAAAACACTGAGGATCAAGAGTCCAAACAGTGGTTTAGAGTGGGTAAGGGAACATTGGAAAGGGAACTACTGCCCTGGAACTAATGTCATAATGAACATAGTAGTAGATGGTTGTGGTGGTAGGCAGGTGGTGATGGAGAGAATGGTGTGAGGTTTAGATCCTCACATTAACGTCATTGATGAAGGCATAACTAACAAGATCGATCATCTGGTTTTAATTATTACTCCTACCTGTGAACGTGAGCTGTGTGTGTGAGGTGCATACTTCATGAATGTTTGTTGGCTGTGTTTGTGGGGTGTGCTTAAGCTGTGCCTGGGGGTGGGGGTGGGGGTGGGGGTGTTTGTGGGGTGTGCTTAAGCTGTGCCTGGGGGTGGGGGTGTTTGTGGGGTGTGCTTAAGCTGTGCCTGGGGGTGGGGGTGTTTGTGGTGTGTGCTTAAGCTGTGCCTGGGGGTGGGGGTGTTTGTGGTGTGTGTTTAAGCTGTGCCTGGGGGTGGGGGTGTTTGTGGGGTGTGCTTAAGCTGTGCCTGGGGGTGGGGGTGTTTGTGGGGTGTGCTTAAGCTGTGCCTGGGGGAGGGGGAGGGGGTGTTTGTGGGGTGTACTTAGGTTGTACCTGGGGGTGGGGGTGTTTGTGGTGTGTGCTTAAGCTGTGCCTGGGGGTGGGGGTGTTTGTGGTGTGTGCTTAAGCTGTGCCTGGGGGTGTTTGTGGGGTGTGCTTAAGCTGTGCGGGGGGGGGGGGGTGTTTGTGGGGTGTGCTTAAGCTGTGCCTGGGGGTGGGGGTATTTGTGGTGTGTGCTTAAGCTGTGCCTGGGAGTGGGGGTGTTTGTGGTGTGTGCTTAGGTTGTGCCTGGGGGTGGGGGTGTTTGTGGTGTGTGCTTAGGTTGTGCCTGGGGGGGATGTTTGTGGAGTGCGTTTGTGGTGTGTGCTTAGGTTGTGCCTGGGGGTGGGGGTGTTTGTGGTGTGTGCTTAAGCTGTGCCTGGGTGTGGGAGTGTTTGTGGTGTGTACTTAGGTTGTGCCTGGGGGTGGGGGTGTTTGTGGTGTGTGCTTAAGCTGTGCCTGGGGGTGGGGGTGTTGTGGTGTGTGCTTAAGCTGTGCCTGGGGGGATGTTTGTGGAGTGCGTTTGAGGGGTGTGCTTAGGTGGTGCTTAAGGATGTTTTTAGGTTGTGCTTGTGGGCGTGCTTATGGGCTTGCATGTGTTTGCCAGTGTCTGCCAGGGGGGCCTTTACAACCTACTATGAAAGGCCTCGCACTGAGATGGGGACTAGAGATCCTTGAGTGTTTCATAGAGATCGGTCACTGGATTTACAATAGCTGTATTCTGATAGGCTAGTTTTAATAGACGCCATGATGGGGACTACTCTTGCTTGATAGATGGAGTTTCCGTTTACACATCGACACTGCGAAATGTTTCCACATTAACGAATAAAGTAATATAATTTAACGATATACATGCAAAGCTGACACTCAAGGATCTCTAATGGGGACGACTTTGTATCACTTGCAGGATTTTGTAACCGTGGTCGATACATTTATTTTGATTTCTAGTATTCATCGGTTCACTACAAAGGTTGGAGCGGATCTCTAAACCCGTGTTGTACAGGCGACGGCTCTTTAATATTATTCTGGCTTATATTAGACGATTGTATTCAGTTTCAAAAGGGCCTCCAGCAAGTTACAGGCTTCGAACAATCTCACTTAAGCCTTTAACTGTCGTCATGGTGTAATGGTTCGATTGTTTAAAATCTGTGTATGGTACACACACACACACACACACACACACACGCACACACACACACACACACACCACCCACAGACATAACACACACCACCCAAGGCACAACACACACACACCACACACACACAAGGATAAGATCTAGGTTAAGTCTGTGTATTTTCAGCCTCATTACCTGCCGGCTTGAAATAAACCAATTAATATTATCACACACACACATACCAGTAGACATAAACACATGCACAATCACATCTATGCTTGCACCATTGTAAGAAACGTTGATCCCCTGAAGCTATTTATCACACACACACACACACACACACACACACACACACACACACACACACACACACATCATTGTAAGAAACGTTGATCCCCTGAAGCTATTATCACACACACACACACACACACACACACACACACACACACATACCAGTACACATAAACGTTGATCCCCTGAAGCTATTTATAGAAAACCAGTGTGGTTAGACG
>CM064527.1:722752-725252 GCA_032716605.1 Paralithodes platypus
ACACACTCTCTCAGTCAACACCCCATGCGTCGTTTAGTTTGTGTGTAAGACTGTTAGGAACGAGACCCGGATGTACGGAAATATTTGCTCTTCACCCCCATTAACCTGCCTCTCTCTCTCTCTCTCTCTCTCTCTCTCTACTAGAATTAAGGGGAGATCTCCACTTGAGGGATTTTTTTCTTGACCTCTTTCTCCCTCATGTTTAGCCCCATTGCTTTTGATATTATAAAACGTTTGCCCCCATTAGTTTAGCGATTTTAAGAACTTTCACCCCATATTAAGACCTTTCGTGCAATTCAGGTGTCGATTTTATCCTGGCGAGCGATAGCGAGCCTGTAATTTAAGAGGAACCGGCCGAAGGCCGGGAAATTTTTCTACCGAAAAATGTACAAAAATTTATCTTGAAAGGGACTCAAGGGGGTGTAATTTTAAGCTTGATGGAGGTCTAGGGAACAAACTAAATACCTCCCCTTAAGTCCTGACCACCTCGTTAGGATCGTAAGGTCTGTGTGGCCAGTGTATCTATGTAAATCTATGCCAATCTATGCCAATCTCTCTCTCTCTCCACCCCAATAACCCAAACCTATCGTATTCCAAAAGCATTCATATACATACAATACTCCATTGCACCTTTTTGCAACACAATCATTGCATCCCCTCTCTATTACTACACCAAATTCAAACAACGGCTTGAGCTGATTCAGAAAAAAAAAATATATTGTGTTGCAAAATGAGGGTAAAAAGATCACGTTGCAAATATCTCGTTGCAAAAATACATATAGATCATCAGGTTGCAAATATAGTGATGCAAAAATAAAATTATAGATAGTCAGGTTGCAAATATCTCGTTGCTAAACTACATATACATGTTGCAAACTGCCTTGATGGTGTAATGGTTAGAGCGTGTAAGTTCTGTATGCGATAGCCTGGGTTCGAATCCTGGGAGAATCACATGCTTTCAGTAATTTCGTTTGGGGGTTATTGGTGTTAAGGGGAGATGGTTCACTTTTGGGGCGACTTTTGCATGTATTCATTATTTTTCTAGTTGCCTCCCTAGACCTCCCATCAAATTAAAAAAAAAACATCCATTAGATCCCCCTTCTAGATTAATTTGTACATTTTTCGGTAGAAAAATATCCCGGCCGAAGGCCGGTTCTTCCAACATAACAGGCTCACTATCGTTCGCCTGGGAAAAAATCGACATCTAAATAGCACGAAAGATCTAAATATTGACGAAGAAATGGGGCGAAAAGTCTCAAAATCGACTAACTAATGGGGCAAACATCATAAAATCTGAAAACTATTGAGGGTAAGCATGAGGAGGAAGGGTGACCAAAAAAACAGCCCATGTCCCCCTTAACACGATGCCAAAACAGCCCATGTCCCCCTTAACACGATGCCAAAAAATAATACCCAATACGTGAACCAGTGCGAGCCGGCTATTGCATTGTCGAAAGTTATGGATAAATATTTCGGCGCGTTCCGATCCCTGGGCGTTTGAAACAAATATATATATACCTTGAAACATTATTTTATACCTTGAAATAGATATACCTTGAAATGTATAATATACCTTGATATATATATATATACCTTGAAATACATATACCTTGAAATGTATACCTTGAAATATATATATATACAGTATATACCTTGAAATATATATACCTTGAAATGGATATACCTTGAAATAGATATACCTTGAAATGTATAATATACCTTGAAATACATATACCTTGAAATGTATACCTTGAAACATATATATATATATATACCTTGAAATATATATACCTTGAAATAGATATACCTTGAAATGTATATACTTTGATATATATATATACCTTGAAATATATATACCTTGAAACATTTATACCTTGAAATAGATATACCTTGAAATATATATACCTTGAAATATGTATATACCTTGATACATATATACCTTGAAATAGATATACCTTGAAATATGTATATACCTTGATACATATATACCTTGAAACATATATATATACCTTGAAATAGATATACCTTGAAATACATATACCTTGAAATATATATATATAGCTTATCAGAGAACTGGGAGAGGCATGGACTGTGTTGTATCATAGGGGGCTTAATTATAGCTTTCGTTTAGTTAAGAGCGACAGACATACACACATGAGAGTATTTAAAATCACACACACACACACACACACAACATACCGATACATCCATACCATTCAGTGCCCGTTCCTGATTGGCTGGGGATCAAGTACAAGAACAAAGACAGACGAACCCTTAAACAACAACAACGGCGGCAACAACAACAACAACAACAACAACAACAACAACACCGGCGGCGGGAACAACAACAACAACAACAACAACGGCGGCGGCAACAACAATATCCTCTATCCAGTTTATGTGTACAGTATATAAATATCAAACAGACTGTGCACATAGACTGTATAATATAATGCTTCAATACAAAATAAAGCACTCATCCCCCCATTAGTTTAGGGAT
>CM064527.1:730252-812861 GCA_032716605.1 Paralithodes platypus
TTACTATATACAGATTAGTCCAGTACGGCCGCGTTACTATATACAGATTAGTCCAGTACGGCCGCGTTACTATATACAGATTAGTCCAGTACGGCCGCGTTACTATATACAGATTAGTCCAGTACGGCCGCGTTACTATATACAGATTAGTCCAGTACGGGCGCGTTACTATATACAGATTAGTCCAGTACGGCCGCGTTACTATATACAGATTAGTCCAGTAAGGCCGCGTTACTATATACAGATTAGTCCAGTACGGCCGCGTTACTATATACAGATTAGTCCAGTACGGCCGCGTTACTATATACAGATTAGTCCAGTACGGCCGCGTTACTATATACAGATTAGTCCAGTACGGCTGCGTTACTATATACAGATTAGTCCAGTACGGCCGCGTTACTATATACAGATTAGTCCAGTAAGGCCGCGTTACTATATACAGATTAGTCCAGTACGGCCGCGTTACTATACTGTATATTTCGACCCGTGTGTAATTTAGAGGTAATCCCCCATTCGGACATAGAGTGACGCGATTGGGTTCGGATTACAAGCGGATCCGAACGTTAATCAGGGCAAAACACGCCATTCATCCCGCATTGCCAATCTCGCCCGAATGAGAGCTTTGATTGAAATGTACAGTTGGCTCCACAAGTAACATCACAACGTCAAGTACAGCCAAAAACGAAAACGTTGATGCTAATTTGTGTCAAATTTAATCTCTTCGCTATGATAGTTATATTCCGGTTAAAATTAGGCGGTTTTAAGGGGAGGTCTCCACTTGAGGGATTTTTTTCTTGACCCCTTTCTCCCTCATGTTTAGCCCGATTGCTTTTGATATTATAAAACGTTTGCCCCATTAGTTTAGCGATTTTAAAAACTTTCACCCCATATTAAGACCTTTCGTGCAATTCAGGTGTCTATTTTATCCTGGCGAGAGATAGCGAGCCTGTAATTTAAGAGGAAACGGCCTTCGGCCGGGACATTTTTCTACCGAAAAATGTACAAATTTATCTTGAAAGGGACTCGAGAGGGGGTAATTTTAAGGTTGATGGAGGTCTAGGGAACAAACTAAATACCTCCCCTTAATCAGCTTCGGAAGAATCTAAAGGTATCTCAATTAACCCCTTTTAGTCTTAACTCTTTCACGCTTTTATGACGCAGAGGTTGCCAGATTAGCAATAAGAAATAGAGTTCTCTCACTCTTATAATTACCTCTCCAAAATTAGTTTTCTGCCCACAGCTAACTCAAAGACAACTGCAGAGGTTGAAGTAACTAAACTAAAGGTTTCTAAATACCCCTGATGGTAACAAAGGCTTTAAAGTATCCCTAATAGGCTCAAAATCGCGCCATAAGCGTGAAAGGGTTAATAGTAACAGGTTCTTCGTAAACTGAATAAAATCGTCTAATATTAGCCAGAATAACATAAATATTACCTCAAATATACTGAAGGGATTAGGGAAAGGGTTGAGCTGACAAGAATCGTTTCAGTAATTGAACCACATAGGAGTTTCAGGCTATAAGGAAGTTGGAGTTGTAGACATTGATTTTTAGCAGAATTATTGGCTAAGAGACGATTGTTGAGCATATATAAATACATAAATTAATATGTTTTCACCGACCCACTCATTAACTTACAAATATACCTAATTAATGAAGCCAATGAAACTAATATGAATACATGTGGTACTCCAAGGATTCGAACCTACAATACTCACACCGAAATTCCGCGCACTAACCATTACAGGGAGGCTGAACCCTCGCTGAGCCCAGATATCAAAATTTATAATTTTTGTGTTCTTGTTCTATAATGCTTCTTTCAACATAGGAGAATAGCATAGGAAGGAACAAAAAAACATATCGCATCCATAACCCCCCGGGCCGGGGGTTCAACCTCGACCCCCGAAAAACTAAAAAAAAATCTTTCAGCCACCCAATTTTTTTGTTTGTGTCTGTAGTCTAAAGGGCTGCTGTAAGCAATAGAAATGATCATATGAGGGCATAAACACCCATATGACATCATGGATTTTGGTAAAAAAAAATCTAAAATAATTCTAAGTTTTCCCCTGATGAAAATTTTGTTTAGTTGGTCATTAATCTCGATCTTCTATGTTGCGCGCTATGGTAGAAAACGTTTTCTAAGGAGGACTAACTATTCTATCTCTCCAAAATTGTACTTTCGTGTGTGAAAATGTTTGATTTTAGCTTGCCAGAGATCCTATTTTGGCACTTACGAGATCATCTACTTTTGTGTTTATTGCTCAAATTCATTCCCCTTCTACACACTACATATAGGACTATATAGCAACTGGAAAATGAAGAAATAATGGCATTATCTCACATATTTTTCAAGATTCGACATTGTTTAGGACTTTAGGTTGAAATGTTGGCTAAAAAAAACCCATATATATATATTATATAGTTTTTTCAGCCCCTTCTATTATGCAATATGGTAAAACTAGTACATTTTCTTGTAGGGGATGCAGGTAGAATACGCCATGCAAAAATTGGGGGAAATTTTAACAATTTTGAGTGAGAAGATGCTTTTACAAATATTTCAATGAAATTCTGCACTCGCGCGCGCACATAGAGAGCTGATTTTTTCAGCGAGTCTTAGTATTTCCATTGGTAATAAGATGGTATACTTGAAGAAAAACACTATCTCTTATACAGGCTGACTTGGGGGTCAAGACTTCAGCCTCCCCTTATTAAGACAGTTAAATTGCTAGGGTGTCTTTCATGCCTTATTTTCCTCTATACACACAATATCTAGGCATTATAACCATTACTGTACCGGCGACGTCTTTTTTATTCCATCCTGGCTACATTTAGACGATTTTGTGGAGCTTAATAATAGGATCTGAGGTAGTAAAATGGGATAAGGGAGCTATAGTTCGTCTAATAGTAAAAAGGATGTCGACGGCACATAAGGGTTTAAGGGGAGATCTCCACTTGAGGGATTCTTTTCTTGACCCCTTTCTCCCTCATGTCTAGCCCCATTGCTTTTGAGATTTTAAGATGTTTGCCCCATTAGTTTGGTGATTTTTAAGAATTTCCGCCCCATTCTGTCAATTTTAAGACCTTTCATGCCATTTAGGTGTCGATTTTATCCTGGCGAGCGATAGCGAGCCTGTAATTTAAGAGTAATCGGCCTTCGGCCGGGACATTTTTCTACCGAAAAATGTACAAATTTATCTTGAAAGTGGGTCAAGGGGGTGAAATTTTAAGATTGCTGGAGGAGTAGGAAACAAACTAGAAACCTCCCCTTAACCACATCAAACCAAACATATAAACAAGCTAGCGCGAATGTTGATTACAAAATAACAAAATAAAAAAGACTATACAATTTCATACTATAAAGGGAAACAACATTCCCTGTATTCTCTGTATCAGTGATTAATTCCGTGTAATTTGTTCTGACCCCATCCAACTCTAAATGAATACTTGTTGATCTGGTGAAATGGATTCCAACTCTACCTAACCTTGCGCTAATCTCGTTTAACCATATTGCAGGCGCTGGAATTCGGGTTATTCAAAGCGACCGAGCATAAATTGAAGTAATATATTTCAACCCAATCAAATCAAAATTAAAATATATATTGGTATAGCGTACAAGTTCAGTCACTTATAAGAATTCGTGGACCCCCTATTTTTTTTTGTTCTGCAATTATTATTATCTGGATTAATTTTTGGGTAGAACTTTTCAATAAATATATAGTTTTGTAGTTGATGTATAGACAATTATACTCATATATATATATATATATATATATATATATATGTTGGTAAAGCCAGGTAATCAATTTTCTTTAATACATACGAGGTTGAAAGAAATGGCAATTTCTGCGTTGGAAATTTTATTATTCAAAGTTTCCAGGTCTCTGATGAGTTTTCGCTGGGTGGCAGGAAGTAGATGAAGGAGATGAGCAAAATTCATGGTGGTACAGGGTTACATTAAAGTACATGAAGATACAGGATATACGACGCGTTTCACTGGACAACCAGCATTATCAAGTAAGGAAGGAATGATATAAAAGGTAAACAGGGAGGGTATATATAGAGGGTGGAGGATCAGAGGAGGCGGAAAACAGGGGGCAAAAGTCTGCTATTGGTGGAAGGGTAACTAGGAGAGAGAAAGGGGGTAACCGCTTCACGCATGCGCACTGGATGCGGGATGGTGGTCAGTAGGTGGGGTCGAAGCTGATTGGCTGCGTGTCGAGGGGCGTGGCCTAAGTTGTGTGGCGCCTGCAGAAGACGAAGCTGAAGGAGGTAGCGCGGGGGGCTGCGTCAAGGGCACCGGGGGGCGAGGAGGGGTGTTAGGTCCTGTAGGGTAGTGCCTTTTGGCAGAAGGAAGGATCTGAAGGTCCAGAGTTTGGTTGTTGATGTTGGGATGTAAGGCTTGGATATATAAAGCTTCGAGTATAGGTAATCTCCTTGGGTCACTTTCTTTATCGAGTATGGTGGTGTGTTTCTCTAACTCGTTGCGTGTGAGGTGAGGGTGGTTAGGGGTGAGATAGTGGTCTTTGATGGCTCCAGCCTGAAGGTGAAGAGTTAACCGACGTGAAAGACGAGTCTGCGTCATACCAATATAGGAATGAGGTCCACAGTCCTCATAATTACAGGTATGTTGGTAAATGACGTGATCGTCGGTCATCGGGCTCTTTATCTTGGTGGAGGCTGGTTTGTTGCGGAGAACGAGGTTGGAGGTCTTGGGGGATTTGTAATAAATTATTAATTTGATTTTGTTTCAAATTAATAATTTATTACAAATCCCCCAAGACCTCCAACCTCGTTCTCCGCAACAAACCAGCCTCCACCAAGATAAAGAGCCCGATGACCGACGATCACGTCATTTACCAACATACCTGTAATTATGAGGACTGTGGACCTCATTCCTATATTGGTATGACGCAGACTCGTCTTTCACGTCGGTTAACTCTTCACCTTCAGGCTGGAGCCATCAAAGACCACTATCTCACCCCTAACCACCCTCACCTCACACGCAACGAGTTAGAGAAACACACCACCATACTCGATAAAGAAAGTGACCCAAGGAGATTACCTATACTCGAAGCTTTATATATCCAAGCCTTACATCCCAACATCAACAACCAAACTCTGGACCTTCAGATCCTTCCTTCTGCCAAAAGGCACTACCCTACAGGACCTAACACCCCTCCTCGCCCCCCGGTGCCCTTGACGCAGCCCCCCGCGCTACCTCCTTCAGCTTCGTCTTCTGCAGGCGCCACACAACTTAGGCCACGCCCCTCGACACGCAGCCAATCAGCTTCGACCCCACCTACTGACCACCATCCCGCATCCAGTGCGCATGCGTGAAGCGGTTACCCCCTTTCTCTCTCCTAGTTAACCCTTCCACCAATAGCAGACTTTTGCCCCCTGTTTTCCGCCTCCTCTGATCCTCCACCCTCTATATATACCCTCCCTGTTTACCTTTTATATCATTCCTTCCTTACTTGATAATGCTGGTTGTCCAGTGAAACGCGTCGTATATCCTGTATCTTCATGTACTTTAATGTAACCCTGTACCACCATGAATTTTGCTCATCTCCTTCATCTACTTCCTGCCACCCAGCGAAAACTCATCAGAGACCTGGAAACTTTGAATAATAAAATTTCCAACGCAGAAATTGCCATTTCTTTCAACCTTGTATGTATTAAAGAAAATATAAATATATATATATATATATATATATATATATATATATATATATATATACAGTATATACCGAGTGAAAATACACTCCACAAATTCATGTTCGACCCCTTGTGATGGTAGTCCTCTATCCTACCCTCATCCTCCTTGGCTTTGGTCTGTTATTCTAAGATTTATATATAATGTTTTGTTTTGTGTGTATACATATAAGTAAAATATGAGGAGGGTAAAGGAATGTATAATCACCTTTGCCCTTTTGAGACAATGTATTTGTAATGTTATGTATGTGTACTATCTAAATAATGTTATGTATGTGTACTATCTAAATAATGTTATGTATGTGTACTATCTAAATGTTATGTATGTGTACTATCTAAATAATGTTATGTATGTGTACTATCTAAATAATGTTATGTATGTGTACTATCTAAATAATGTTATGTATGTGTACTATCTAAATAATGTTATGTATGTGTACTATCTAAATAATGTTATGTATGTGTACTATCTAAATAATGTTATGTATGTGTACTATCTCAATAATGTTATGTATGTGTACTATCTAAATAATGTTATGTATGTGTACTATCTAAATAATGTTATGTTATGTATGTGTACTATCTCAATAATGTTATGTATGTGTACTATCTCAATAATGTTATGTATGTGTACTATCTCAATAATGTTATGTATGTGTACTATCTAAATAATGTTATGTATGTGTACTATCTCAATAATGTTATGTATGTGTACTATCTAAATAATGTTATGTATGTGTACTATCTCAATAATGTTATGTATGTGTACTATCTCAATAATGTTATGTATGTGTACTATCTCAATAATGTTATGTATGTGTACTATCTAAATAATGTTATGTATGTGTACTATCTCAATAATGTTATGTATGTGTACTATCTCAATAATGTTATGTATGTGTACTATCTCAATAATGTTATGTATGTGTACTATCTCAATAATGTTATGTATGTGTACTATCTAAATAATGTTATGTATGTGTACTATCTCAATAATGTTATGTATGTGTACTATCTAAATAATGTTATGTATGTGTACTATCTCAATAATGTTATGTATGTGTACTATCTAAATAATGTTATGTATGTGTACTATCTAAATAATGTTATGTATGTGTACTATCTAAATAATGTTATGTATGTGTACTATCTAAATAATGTTATGTATGTGTACTATCTAAATAATGTTATGTATGTGTACTATCTAAATAATGTTATGTATGTGTACTATCTAAATAATGTTATGTATGTGTACTATCTAAATAATGTTATGTATGTGTACTATCTAAATAATGTTATGTACGTGTACTATCTAAATAATGTTATGTATGTGTACTATCTCAATAATGTTATGTATGTGTACTATCTCAATAATGTTATGTATGTGTACTATCTAAATAATGTTATGTATGTGTACTATCTCAATAATGTTATGTATGTGTACTATCTCAATAATGTTATGTATGTGTACTATCTAAATAATGTTATGTATGTGTACTATCTCAATAATGTTATGTATGTGTACTATCTCAATAATGTTATGTATGTGTACTATCTCAATAATGTTATGTATGTGTACTATCTAAATAATGTTATGTATGTGTACTATCTCAATAATGTTATGTATGTGTACTATCTCAATAATGTTATGTATGTGTACTATCTCAATAATGTTATGTATGTGTACTATCTCAATAATGTTATGTATGTGTACTATCTCAATAATGTTATGTATGTGTACTATCTAAATAATGTTATGTATGTGTACTATCTCAATAATGTTATGTATGTGTACTATCTCAATAATGTTATGTATGTGTACTATCTAAATAATGTTATGTATGTGTACTATCTCAATAATGTTATGTATGTGTACTATCTCAATAATGTTATGTATGTGTACTATCTCAATAATGTTATGTATGTGTACTATCTCAATAATGTTATGTATGTGTACTATCTCAATAATGTTATGTATGTGTACTATCTAAATAATGTTATGTATGTGTACTATCTCAATAATGTTATGTATGTGTACTATCTCAATAATGTTATGTATGTGTACTATCTAAATAATGTTATGTATGTGTACTATCTCAATAATGTTATGTATGTGTACTATCTCAATAATGTTATGTATGTGTACTATCTCAATAATGTTATGTATGTGTACTATCTAAATAAAGAATCAAATCAAATCATATCACATCCTCCCTTTCTACCAACCCCCTGATCCCTCCCTAAACCCAGCCCTCCTCCCTCCCCAACCTTCTATATCTCCATGCCCCAGCCCTCCTTCCTCCTCTCCTCCCTCCCTAACCCCCCCCCCCCCCATTCCTACTCCTACTCCCTAACAACCCCCCTCCCCCGCCTCTCTTCCAGCCCCTCACTGTTCCTCAATAACCTCGATAAAGCGGAACACTGGAACGGCCGCGGAACAGGCTGCCTAAAGACCCCCCCCCCCCCAACCGAAGGCATAGTAGAATGAGAGTATGTAGGGGACGTTGCGGGGGATAACTTGTATTAAAGGCGGTGGTGGTGAGGCAAGGAAGGAGGGGTGGAAGTAAGGAGGGAGGGAGGGAAGGAAGGAAGGAGGGAAGGAAGGAAGGAAGAAAGGAAGGAAGGAAGGAAGAAAGAAAGGAAGGAAGGAAGGAAGGAAGGAAGGAAGGAAGGAGGGAGGGAGGGAAGGAAGGAAGGAAGGAAGGAAGGAAGGAAGGAAGGAAGGAAGGAAGGAAGGAAAGAAGGAAGGATGGAAGTAAGGAAGGATGGAAGTAAGGAAGGGAGGAACGAAGGAAGGAAGGAAGGAACGAACGAAGGAAGGAAGGCAGGAAGGAAAAATGGAAGGAAGGAAACGAAGGAAGGAAGGATGGAAATGAGGAAGGGAGGAACGAAGACAGAAACAAAGAAACAAACAAAGGAAGGAAGGAAGGAAGGATGAAAGAGGGGAGGCAGGCAGGAAGGAAGGAGGGGGTGATGATTCGAGGTATTATGATGCCCTGGGGAGACGTAATCAGTTGATTATCCCAATATAACACACACCTAATATGGCGGTGGTTGGTTATATCTGTATGCAGTTTTTCTCTCATGGATTGTACGAGTGGTAGATAGGTATTGTACGAGTGGTAGATAGGTATTGTACGAGTGGTAGATAGGGATTGTACGAGTGGTAGATAGGTACTGTACGAGTGGTAGATAGGGATTGTACGAGTGGTAGATAGGTATTGTACGAGTGGTAGATAGGTATTGTACGAGTGGTAGATAGGTATTGTACGAGTGGTAGATAGGTATTGTACGAGTGGTAGATAGGTATTGTACGAGTGGTAGACAGGTATTGTACGAGTGGTATATAGGTATTGTACGAGTGGTAGATAGGTATTGTACGAGTGGTAGATAGGTATTGTACTGAATGCTCTTATAACTACAATGCTCTGAAACTAGAATCGGTATCTAGAATATGCTGTTCAATTCTGATATCCAGAACTCAGGCAAGATATACATATAGCGAATTGAAATAGTCCAAGCTAGTGGAACAAAGCTTATTCCATTCAACTATGAAGATAGTTTGAGATATCTTGGTCTCTTTTCTTAGGAATTTACAATGAGTGTAGTGCACTTCTCTCTCTCTCTCTCTCTCTCTGAGGGTGGGGAGAGAGCCTTCTTCTTTGTTATCCCTTCCTTCCACTTTCCCTTACTCACGGGTTAGTTATATCTACTAGAATTAAGTCCTGAACACCTCGCTGGGACCGTAAGGTCTGTGTGATCAGTGTATCTATGTAAATCTCTCACACACAATCTCTCCTTCTTTCCACCTAGGTCCTAGAGTATCTCCCCGTAATGAACCGGGAAGTCTTTGGGATATGAACTATTCCGAGTAATCTCCATTATTTTCATATTGTCACCCTTTGATATGCGAATCCCATCATGTGTTATGCAGTACGCCTGATGGAGTTCACGGCAATGATAATAACATGTTGTATTGAGAGAGAGAGAGAGAGAGAGAGAGAGAGAGAGAGAGAGAGAGAGAGAGAGAGAGAGAGAGATAGAATGTGAAAGGGAAAATGGTGTGTATATACTGTAAAATGTATACTTATTGGAATTTATACATCAACTTACGCAACTCATTTTTTGTTTATTTAATTGATCTGTGTTTTTCGTTCTGTTTGTTTGTATGAACTGTATTATTTACCCTATTTTCTATTGACGATTATATTAAACGTGTCTTCCTCGCCTAATAAATAATTATATCGAAAATTGACAGATCTCACGGTTACGAGGAAATGAACAGAAGTATAAAAACTAAACATAATATTATAAATATCGAAGTTGCCCCCACTCAACGGAGAAAAAAATCTACGAAATATGACCCTACAAATGTGCTGGAAATGTTATGAGGGAAGGGGTGGTGAGCAGTGAGGTGTGACTGGGTGTGTGGGGGGGGGGGGGATGATGGAGAGACAATGGAGAGATAGGGGGGAGATGGGCAGATAGTGGAGATGGTGAAGAGATAGGGAAGAGATGGAGAAATACGGGTGGTAGGAGAGGGAGACGGAGAGATGGTGAAGAGATAGGGAAGAGATGGAGAAATACGGGTGGTAGAAGAGGTAGGAGAGGGAGACGGAGAGATGGTAGAGAGATAGGGGGGAGATGGAGAAATACGGGTGGTAGAAGAGGAGAGGGAGACGGAAGATGGTAGAGAGATAGGGAAGAGATGGAGAAATACGGGTGGTAGAAGAGGTAGGAGAGGGAGACGGAGAGATGGTGGAGAGATAGGGAAGAGATGGAGAAATACGGGTGGTAGAAGAGGTAGGAGAGGGAGACGGAGAGATGGTGGAGAGATAGGGAAGAGGTAGGAGAGGGAGACGGAGAGATGGTAGAGAGATAGGGAAGAGATGGAGAAATACGGGTGGTAGAAGAGGTAGGAGAGGGAGACGGAGAGATGGTAGAGAGATAGGGGGGAGATGGAGAAATACGGGTGGTAGAAGAGGTAGGAGAGGGAGACGGAGAGATAGGGAAGAGGTAGGAGAGGGAGACGGAGATATGGTAGAGAGATAGGGAAGAGATGGAGAAATACGGGTGGTAGAAGAGGTAGGAGAGGGAGACGGAGAGATGGTGGAGAGATAGGGAAGAGATGGAGAAATACGGGTGGTAGAAGAGGTAGGAGAGGGAGACGGAGAAACTATAGTGATGGAGGGAGAGATGGAGAGATACAGATGGAAGAGAGATACGGAGAAACAAAAGAGGTTGGGGAGAGATGGAGAGATACAGATGGAAGAGGTAAAGGAGGGAGACGGAGAAACTGGTGAGGGAAGGGGAGAGATGGAGAGATACAGATGTTTTGTTGTTTCTGTTCGGTCTCTGTCTCGAGTCGGCCATCCCCAGCTATGAGGTTTGTGAGTAGAGAGAGAGAGAGAGAGAGAGAGAGAGAGAGAGAGAGAGAGAGAGAGAGAGAGAGAGAGAGAGAGAGAATCAGAAAGAGTGTATGTGTGGTCTGATTGTCGTATGTTAATCAAATAATTATACTGAATGTCACTATAGGTAGCGCCAGCGACCTTGACAATAATCTTGACCCCTTAACTTCTTATAACTCGAAATGAATGAAAGCAATCGGGCTGACGTTTCTATCATTTGGGAAGAGTCCACCAGGAAATAGGTGTGGATATTTACAACCAGTTTGTTCTTGGACCTTTTGAGTTACAGAGAGGTCAGGGATCAAGATTATTGTCAAGTTGGTTGGCGCCACCTATAGTAGTTATTCAAACCTTTTTGTTATAAGCTTGATGGAGGTCTAGCGAGGAAACTAAATATGAAATGAATACATAAATATGCTGACCACAAAACCACTACCCCCTTAAGGGGAGGTATTTAGTGTCTTCCCTAGAACTCCATCAAGCTTAAAATTACACCCCCTAGACCCCTTTTCAAGATAAATTTGTACATTTTTCGGTAGAAAAATTTCCCGGCCGAAGGCCGGTTCCTCGCTATCGCTCGCCAGGAAAAAATCGACACCTAATTAAATGGCACGAAAGTTCTTATAATTGACAGAAATGGGGCGAAAGTTCTTAAAATCGCCAAACTAAAGGGGGCGAGCGTCTTAAAATCTAAAAAGCAATGGGGCTAAACATAAAGAGAGAAAGGGATCCAGAAAAAAATCCATCAAGTGGAAATCTCCCCTTAAGGCATTAAACGTGTCTATATAACATGTGTTCCCCCTTGAGTTAGAGGATTAAGACAGGTATTTTATGAGGTACCAAGCCTAAATCTCGTTTATACCTTAGATTTATATAATAGGCTGGAGTGTAATGACCCGAATGTTGCCTTCAGAGGAGATTTCAACTTGAGGGATTTTTTCTTTTCTTGTCCCTCTTCTTCCTTATGTTTAGCCCCATTAGTTTTCAGAATTTTTGACGTTCGTCTCATTAGTTTTCAGATTTTTAAATCTTTCATCCCATTTATATATCAATATCAAAAGCTTTCGAGCCATTTAGGTGTTGATTATTTCCTGGCGAACGATAGCGAGCCTGTAATTTTAAGAGAAAGCGGCCTTTGGCCGGAACATTTTTCTATTGAAAAATTTACAAATTTATCTTGAAGTGGGGTCTAGGGGGTGTAAATTTAAACTTGATGGAGGTCTAGGAAACAAACTAACATACCTCCCATTAAACGTTTCTATATAGCATAATGTTCCTCCCTGAGTTAAAGGATTAAGAAAGGTATTTTTATGAGGCACCAAGCCTAAATCTCATATATACCTTAGACTGTTATAATAGGCCTGCAGTGTAATGACCCGAGAGTTGCTTTATAACTTACTCTGGGAAAGAAAACTCTCTCTCTCTCTCTCTCTCTCTCTCTCTCTCTCTCTCTCTCTCTCTCTCTCTCTCTCTCTCTCTCTGTCTGTCTGTATCTCTCTCTCTCTCTCTCTCTCTCTCTCTCTCTCTCTCTCTCTCTCTCTCTCTCTCTCTTTCTCTCTCTCTCTCTCTCTCTCTCTCTCTCTCTCTCTCTCTCTCTCTCTCTCTCTCTCTCTCTCTCTCTCTCTCTCTCTCTCTCTCTCCCCTCCCTCCCTTCCTTTTCCTTGTATTTGAGCACCACTGTGGCCAAAAATCTTCCAAAGCTTTTAACTTGGCCTCAGCACCTCTCGGGCGCCACAATAGGAAAGACTTATTGGATCCCACCAATTCTGAGGAAGCGAGTTTTCTTCTTTTATCCTCTGTATGATTCTTGTTTCTTCTTGTTACTTCTTTGTTTGGCTTTTTAGAATAGTGTTTGTTTTTTCTACAGGGTTAATTGGGCCTACCCCTACAGCCCTTAGATCAAGAATCAAGATCGTTGTTTTATTTTTTCCTTGTTCTCCTTGCTACTTCCTCGTTTGGCTTTTCGATTATCTTTTATATCATTTGCGAGTTTTCTTCTGTTATCTTTTCGATTATCTTTTATATAATTTGCGAGTTTTCTTCTGTTATCTTTTGTTTTCTTCTGTTATCTTCCTTCACCGATATTTTCTTCTCCGTGCTACTTTTGTTTGTTTGTATTTCTTTGTCTCTGTCGTAATGTTATTACCACGAGAGGGTTATCACCGCTCGTCTCTCACTGTTGGACTCATTTAAGGGGAGGTTTTTAGTTTGGTCTCTAGATATCCATCAAGCTTAAGATTACACCACCTTGAGCCCCTTTCAAGATAAATTTGTACATTTTTCGGTAGAAAAATTTCCCGGCTGAAAGCCGGTTCCTCTTAAATTACAGGCTCGGTATCGCTCGCCAGGATAAAATCGACACCTAAATGGAACGCAAGGTCTTAACATTGACAGAAATGGGTCGAAGGTTCTTAAAATCGTCAAAATAATGGGGCGAACGTCTTAAAATTAGAAAAGCAATGGGGCTAAACATGAGGGAGAAAGGAGTCAAGAAAAAAATCTCTAAATCAGCTCGAAAGATTTGTCAGGGGAGGAGAGAGGGAGACTATACCTGGTTCCAAATAAATGGGCCAAAACTCGCGAACATTAACCTCGATAACTCACAAACGAACAGAGTAATCGAACTAACATTGCTACCATTTGGGAAAGGTCGGCCAGGGAATCGGTGTAGAAACGTTACAGCCCATTGGCTCCAGCCCTTTTTGAGTTACAGAGGTTATGGGGCCAGGATTTCCGGCCTACCTATAATGAATGGACTATTAAAGGACAAGGAATTGGAGCGGTTGGGAGATTGACGGTGTTTGACGGAGGTATTCGGTGCTTTGCAATGTTTGTTCATCTTCTTGCTTTGCTTTTCTTGCATTATATTTCGATTTTTGCTTTCCCTTTCTTCCTTTTCTATCTTTGTTTGCATTTGTTCTTTCTTATTTTGTCGCCTTGTTTTTCCTTTCGACTTTTTCTTTCTCTGTGTGTTTGTACTCCTTCCTACTCCTTTCTCTGTATGTTTGTACTCCTTCCTACTCCTTTCTCTGTATGTTTGTATTCCTTCCTACTCCTTTCTCTGTATGTTTGTACTCCTTCCTACTCCTTTCTCTGTATGTTTGTATTCCTTCCTACTCCTTTCTCTGTATGTTTGTACTCCTTCCTACTCCTTTCTCTGTATGTTTGTACTCCTTCCTACTCCTTTCTCTGTATGTTTGTACTCCTTCCTACTCCTTTCTCTGTATGTTTGTACTCCTTCCTACTCCTTTCTCTGTATGTTTGTACTCCTTCCTACTCCTTTCTCTGTATGTTTGTACTCCTTCCTACTCCTTTCTCTGTATGTTTGTACTCCTTCCTACTCCTTTCTCTGTATGTTTGTACTCCTTCCTACTCCTTTCTCTGTATGTTTGTACTCCTTCCTACTCCTTTCTCTGTATGTTTGTACTCCTTCCTACTCCTTTCTCTGTATGTTTGTACTCCTTCCTACTCCTTTCTCTGTATGTTTGTACTCCTTCCTACTCCTTTCCTTGGATTCCCTTAAGGGGAGATCTCCACTTGAAGGATATTTTTCTTGACCCCTTTCTCCCTCATGTTCAGCCCCATTGCTTTTGATATTATAAAACGTTTGCCCCATTAGTTTAGCGATTTTAAGAACTTTCACCCCATATTAAGACCTTTCGTGCAATTCAGGTGTCGATTTTATCCTGGCGAGCGATAGCGAGCCTGTAATTTAAGAGGAACCGGCTTTCAGCCGGGACATTTTTCTACCGAAAAATGTACAAATTTATATTGAAAGGGGGTCTAGGGGGTGTAATTTCAAGATTGATGGAATTCTAGGGAACGAACTAAAAACCTCCCCTGATGGTTGCTTTTTCTAGACCCCCTTCACGATGTTTCTATGGTTTTATATCTCACTGGAAACGAATAAATCAAGTTTTATACATGACCGTTACTAATTATTGATCAAAACATACTTGGGTGCCGAAACATTACTTATTAGGCCGACTTACATTACTGATTTTATAGTTACTGTACCTTAAATTCATGGCGTCCATACACCAGGGAGAGGAGGTGGCCTGAAAAGAGAAAATATGATCGTTGCTAAATTAATTTATAATATATTCCCCCCAAAATGCAACCATGTTTTTTTAAAACAATAAAAACAATATATTATCAAACGAATTAAGGGGAGATATCCACTTGAGGGATTTTTTTCTTGTCTCCTTTCTCCCTCATGTTTAGCCCCATTGTTTTCCTAATGTTAAGACGGTCGCCCTATTATTTTGACGATTTTAAGAACTTTCAACCCATTTCTGTCAATTTTAAGACCTTTCGTGCCATTTAGGTGTCATTTTATCCTGGCGAGCGATAGCGAGCCTGCAATTTAAGAGGAACCGGCTTTCAGCCGGGACATTTTTCTACCGAAAAATGTACAAATTTATCTTGAAAGGGGCTCAAGGGGGTGTAATCTTAAGTTTGAAGGATATCTAGGGACCAAACTAAAAACCTTCCCTTAATCACAGTGCTTGATAACAGTGATTGATATATCCGGGTTTTTAATGCTGTGCAACAATATTATATAATATACAATTGAATAACAGAATGAGCAAGCACATATGTATTTGCAATAGCCTGCCAATGAGCAAGCACATATGTGTTTGCAATAGCCTGCCAATGAGCAAGCACATATGTGTTTGCAACAGCCTGCCAATGAGCAAGCACATATGTGTTTGCAACAGCCTGCCAATGAGCAAGCACATATTTGTTTGCAATAGCCTGCCAATGAGCAAGCACATATGTTTGCAATAGCCTGCCAATGAGCAAGCACATATGTTTGCAATAGCCTGCCAATGAGCAAGCACATATGTGTTTGCAATAGCCTGCCAATGAGCAAGCACATATATGTTTGCAATAGCCTGCCACTATTATAAAAAGTCTGCAACATAATCTATACAAATATGTGTTAAGGGGAGGTTTTTAGTGTGTTTCCTAGACCTCCATCAAACTTGAAATTACACCACCTAGACCCCCTTTCAAGATAAATTTGTACATTTTTCGGTAGAAAAATTTCCCGGCCAAAGGCCGGTTCCTCTTAAATTACAGGCTCGCTATCGCTCGCCAAGAAAAAATAGACACCTAAATGGGACGAAAGGTCTTAAAAGTGACATAAATGGGGTGAAAGTTGTTAAAATCGCCAAACTAATGGGGCGAACGTCTTAAAATCTCAACAGCAATGGGGCTAAACATGAGGGAGAAAGGGGTAAAGAAAAAATCCCTCAAGTGGAGATCTCACCTTAAATCATACAGTAATGCGAGATACTCTTCGTGGATACCAAATTTGCTTCTATAATTTTGTTATTGCTTGTCTACTTTCAACCTTATATTTAATATTGTACTATTGTATGAGAGAGAGAGAGAGAGAGAGAGAGAGAGAGAGAGAGAGAGAGAGAGAGAGAGAGAGAGAGAGAGAGAGAGAGAGAGAGAGAGAGATAGTATAGACGAGAGGTGAATGAAGTCACCTTCACCTTTGATAAGATAAGGGGGCTTTCATTATCAGTTAACACACAGGTAATGTCTGTAATAACACACACACACACACTCTCTCTCTCTCTCTCTCTCTCTCTCTGAATTTAAGCGTGGACACTCGTTCTGACTGTCGGTAGTTCGAGTCAAGTTGGGAATATAGAAACATCTAGTTTTTCACGTGTATTTGTGTTATATCTATATTATTAAATCAGTTCGTGTGTCTGTCTGTTTGTCTGTCTGTGCGTTCTTATTAGGCGGCCGCAGTTTTGGACCTGGGGAGCTGAAACTTTGCATGTGGGTGTCAATTGACCTGGGTCAGGTCATAGAGGGGGCGAGGCCACGATCGGAGGTCGTTTCGAGGCCGAAATTGAAAACAAATTGAAAAAAATTGCCGTTTGGGGCAGAAGGAGGCCTCCGATCAAAAAGGTGTATGGAACGAAAGTTGTTCGCAGCCCCCCAAAATGGGGATACAGATGAGGTCAGATCCAAAATCGGATGTCATTTAGCGGCAGAAATCGAGGTCGCCGTTTAATGAGGCACAGGGAGGTCGAGGCCGGTGATTATGGTAGTAGTAGTATTGTGATGATTGTGGTAGTAGTGATGGTGATTATGGTGGTACAGTATTATTACCCGGGCAACGCCGGGTACCCCTGCTAGTATATATATATATATATATATATATATATATATATATATATATATATATATATATATATATATATATATATATATATATATATATATATACCGGGTATATATATATATATATATATATATATAGAGAGAGAGAGAGAGAATGTGTGTGTGTGTGGGAATGAGAGTGTGTAAGTAGTATACGCGAGGTGAATGAACTACCCCCTCCACCTTTGAATGAACTACCCCCTCCACCTTTGATTAGATAAAGAGCGTTCATTATCAGTTAACACACAGGTAACGTCTGCAGTAACTCACCTGTCTACACTCCCATCACTGATACCTGTGTGTGTGTGTGTGTGTGTGTGTGTGTGTGTGGCTGCTTTATCGCACACAAAGACAAAACTCGAGCTATAATCCACAATTTATCTTTACATATAAAATAATCAAGACTTTCGTTTGACACCCTGAGTGGAGGAGAGATGGTGTGAGTGTGTTTGAAGACAGAAAGTGGAGGAGAGATGGTGTGAGTGTGTTTGAAGACAGAAAGTGGAGGAGATGGTGTGAGTGTGTTTGAAGACAGAAAGTGGAGGAGAGATGGTGTGAGTGTGTTTGAAGACAGAAAGTGGAGGAGAGATGGTGTGAGTGTGTTTGAAGACAGAAAGTGGAGGAGAGATGGTGTGTGAGTGTGTTTGAAGACAGAAAGTGGAGGAGAGATGGTGTGAGTGTGTTTGAAGACAGAAAGTGGAGGAGAGATGGTGTGAGTGTGTTTGAAGACAGAAATGCAGAAAGTGGAGGAGAGATGGTGTGAGTGTGTTTCAAGACAGAAAGTGGAGGAGAGATGGTGTGAGTGTGTTTGAAGACAGAAATGCAGAAAGTGGAGGAGAGATGGTGTGAGTGTGTTTCAAGACAGAAAGTGGAGGAGAGATGGTGTGAGTGTGTTTGAAGACAGAAATGCAGAAGTGGAGGAGAGATGGTGTGAGTGTGTTTCAAGACAGAAAGTGGAGGAGAGATGGTGTGAGTGTGTTTGAAGACAGAAATGCAGAAAGTGGAGGAGAGATGGTGTGAGTGTGTTTCAAGACAGAAAGTGGAGGAGAGATGGTGTGAGTGTGTTTGAAGACAGAAATGCAGAAAGTGGAGGAGAGATGGTGTGAGTGTGTTTGAAGACAGAAAGTGGAGGAGAGATAGGATGGTGTGAGTGTGTTTGAAGACAGAAAGTGGAGGAGAGATGGTGTGAGTGTGTTTGAAGACAGAAAGTGGAGGAGAGATGGTGTGAGTGTGTTTGAAGACAGAAATGCAGAAAGTGTAGGAGAGGCTGGTTGAACACGAAACGAGAACACAGAAACGAGAACACAGAAAGCAAAATAGAATTAAAAGCTGAAGGCTTGTTTTGAGATTAGGTGTAGATTAAGGGGAGGTTTTTAGTTGATTCCCTAGACTTCCATCAAGCTTAAAAATACTCCCCCTAGACCCACTTTCAAGATAAATTTGTACATTTTTCGGTAGTAAAATTTCCCGGCCGAAGGCCGGTTCCCCTTAAATTACAGGCTCGCTATCGCTCGCCAGGAAAATATCGACACCTAAATGGCACGAATGGTCTTAAAATTGACAGAAATGGGACAAGGGGTCTTAAAATCGCCAAACTAATGGGGCGAACGTCTTACAATCTCAAAAGCAATGGGGCTAAACATGAGGGAGAGGGGGGGGGGGGGGGGGGTCCAGAAAAAAAAATCCTCCAGGTGGAAATCTCCCCTAAATGAAAGTCAAATTAAATCAACACCCTTTACTCCATTCAGTACCGGTGATTCCCTTAACACTATATTCTGGCAACTGGTAACCGATTTTATTTAGGACGTCCACTAATGCCATGGACATTAGTTCCAGGGCAGTAATTCCCTTGCCAATTGTTCCCTTACCCACTCTAAACCACTGTTTGGACACTTGATCCTCAGTGTTTTGGAGGACAAGCAACCTAGAAGGGTCACTAGATCTGTTGTTGCTTGATTTCCTTTGTACTCCTTTGTACTAATATAAAGGCTACTGACTATCGCAATTAAGGGGAGATTTCCACTTGAGGGACTTTTTTCTTGACCCCTTTCTCCCTCATGTCTAGCCCCATTGCTTTTGAGATTTTAAGACGTTTGCCCCATTAGTTTGGTGATTTTTAAGAATTTCCGCCCCATTCTGTCAATTTTAAGGTCGACCTTTCGTGCCATTTAGGTGTCGATTTTATCCTGGCGAGCGCTAGCGAGCCTGTAATTTAAGAGTAATCGGCCTTCGGCCTGGACATTTTTCTACCGAAAAATGTACAAATTTATCTTGAAAGGGGGCCAAGGGGTGAAATTTTAAGATTGCTGGAGGAGTAGGAAACAAACTAGAAACCTCCCCTTAATCCTTTTTAGCTCAATATATCCTTCCTAAGCTTCATGAAATCGTCTAAAAGTAAGTGAAACACAATATACGTCGCCGGTACAGAAACGGGCTTGAAGTATAGTTATCAAATTATTGAAAATATGCGCCCCCGGGTGGGCTTGAACCACCAACCTTTCGGTTAACAGCCGAACGCGCTAACCAATTGTGCCACGGAGGCTATGCAAATAGTTAAGGACATCGTCAATATATTATCGGTATAGATGGGTCTTAAGGGAGTCCACCTCGCTTTTTTTTTTATCTTTCTCCTCTCCCTCTCTCTTTGGCTTATATCCATTCGGCCCCATTCAGCCTACTGTTTTAAGACGTTTACTCCCATCCAGGTGTCAATATTTTCCTGGCGAGCGGTAGCGAGCCAGCATATATATATTTTTGTTTTGACAGCAAGCTAAATTTGTACATTTTCGATAGAAAAATGTCTCCGGCGAAGCCGGATTTCTCCATGCAATGCTGGCTCGCTATCGCTCGTCAGGAAGAAAATCGACACCTGGATGGGGATAAACGTCTTAAAATTGTTGGCTGAATGGGGCCGCATGGATACAAACCAGGGACAGAGAGAAAAGGAAAGATTAAAAAAAAACGTTGACCCCCTTAAGAAGTATACTGTATGCGTGAAAGCGACGCTGGATGGAAGGAGTAGGAACGTTGACTGAGGTAGATGGGGGTGCTTTGTTCGTGGCCACCCATTCGGGTATCACGGCGTCCGGCTATAGATAGATAGGTCAAAATACGTGATTCAACTACAAACACCTTGACTGTATAAATATATCCCGTTGGTCCGTTCATGTATCGCAGTGTTGGCCGAGTGGTTAAGGCGTCTGACTAGAAATCAGATGGGATCTTCCCGCGTAGGTTCGAATCCTACACACTGCGCAAGGTGATATTTTTCTACCTCAATGTGTCAATTCCTTGCTTACTACTATAGGTCTCCTGTTGCATTAAACCTCTAAGTTGCTGCAAATAAAGACAATGTGTAAGCCAAGTTAGGAGAATTACTTTTGTCGGTAAAAAGAGGTAGAGTGTAGGTGAATAGAGAGAGAGAGAGCAAGACAGGGTTACCAAATCAAGTCCGCTAGATAGTACCGTACATAAAAGCCGAAAATTGCTAAAGTAATGTCATAGTCAGTAAAATATCACACTAAAATGGCTCAAAATTAAAGCAAATAATTGCTAAAATACTGCCATAATCTGTAGAATATCACACTAAAAATGGTTCAAATCTCCAGAATATTGCTAGAATTCATATCTATCTATATTTGTATCTATTTGCTCAGGCCCATTCCCCACCCTTTCTATCTTTTTTTGCTTCTCTTTTCTTCCCTTTTCTGTTTCCCCTGTTACTGGGGGGGGGGCGGCTCATATGCTCGATTTAAATAATTGCCTCTAGACCACCGAAGCCAATAATACCTTTAGATCTAGCGGGAAAATGGCAAAATTGGCAACGCTAGTGAGAGAGGTGTAGTGCGCGGCTGCCAGCGAGTACCGGTATCTAGGTTGACGGGGGGGGGGTGGGGATTCAGGTAACCCCCCCCCCCCAAACCTACCGTCCCCCTTCCCGTTTCACTCTCACTTTCTATCTCCCCATGCCCCCCCCCACCCCTCCCCCCTCCCTCTCTCTATGCTCTCTATCTCACTCCTTGCTCTCGCTCTACTTCATGCCCTCCCCTTGTCGCCTCTCTCTCTCTCTGTCTCGTTTTCCCCTTTCCTCTCCCGTGAAAAGAGCTCTACTGAGTGTGAGTGAAGTATAATTATGATAATCTACTGTCCACTTTATGTGTCGTTGATCATTCTAGGCTCCTCTTATTTAGGTATCTCTTTGTTGCAATACCTCTAATTGTACTATAGTCCATTCATTTTAACGTGGCCAGTCTCTCTGAAGATGGGTTCTGCGTAGCCCGAAACGTAAGAAATATAAAGAATTCAAGCTCTTTCCTGTGTCTCCCTTCCACCTAATTCATTATTCATTATTTTTATTATTATTATTATTATTATTATATTACTTGTCAGAATGGATCAGCCAAATTCACACTATGTATTCAACTATTAATGGTTGTATTTATTTAGCGTCTGTCAGGCTTGGTCATGGGTACAGAGCGAGTCCAGGGGAACATTGGGCCCGGTTGTTGCTCTTGTAAGCTCTCCACTGTTAAGCCCAATATCAGTGTTGGTCCAGGATGTCCCCCGTGCTAACTGGCCCCCACTAGGTACAGTCGGCCAAATATGTGATGTCTCGGCACCAAGTATATTTCGATCAAAAATAGGCATCAGCACTGTCTAAGCATTAATTCATCGTTACGAGTGAGATAATACAAACATGTTCCTATCTTTACTGGCCATATTCAACATCTGACAGACATTAATACAGCACACTTCGAGTCAAGGGATACTAGAAACACATGTGAACTCTCAAGGAAGGTGTTCGTGCGCTAAAATTACCCAGTATATAAGCGAGGATGTCGGTCACCTTTTGATTCTGACTGTACAAGGCTATTACACAGTCATGTTTCGGCACCAAGTATGTGTTGATCAATAATTGGTATCAGCAATATCTAAGCTTCATTTCGTCATATCGAGTGAAATATATAAACATGTTCCTACACTTACCCTCCCTATTCAACATCTGACAGACATTAATACAGCACAGAGCAACCCAAACGTTATGACAGCTGCGACATGACTTATGAGCGCGACTGTACAAGGCTATTCAATGTTCACAAGCAGTGCGGAAGGGATATTGCTTCCATTTGCTTTCATACATAATATCTATGTTCAACATACGTGGTCCGCTCTCAGGCACTCATGCTTATCAATGCAAATTGTATTACAACTTCAATTTTCATCCAGATTAATACACACAACACTATTTTGTTTTATCTTTCGTATATACAGTAAATATATATATATATATATATATATATATATATATATATATATATATATATATATATATATATATATCCCTTACCCCCTGGGGGTTAGGGAATAGAATATGCCCCACGTGCCTTCTGCGTGTCGTAAGAGGCGACTAAAGAGGTTGGGTCGGTGGGCTTGCGACCCCCACCCGGAAAAAATATCTAAGCAAGGAAAAACGAACGAACAGCCTCGGATGCGGACGGAACCAACGTTGACGAACCACGACCGACTAAGGACATGCCTTCGGACATTCTGAGAATGGCTACGTGGAATGTTAGTGGCATGAATGATGGCACAAAAGAGAGAGAGGTTCTGGAAGTGTTAGTGAATGCCAGGCTGGATGTATGTGGAATGACAGAGACCAAATGGAAAGGTTCAGATGTGAGAGAGTGGGAGTGTGGAATGGGTGTGTGTGCTGGAGTGAGTGAAGGAACAGCGAGAGAAGGTGCATGTTTGTTTGTAAGTAGCAAATGGAAGGAATGTGTAAGAGAGTATGGGTCTGTGGGTTCAAGGATTGTGTGGGTGAGAATGAAAGTAGGAATACAAACGTGGGTGATTGTATGCGTGTATGCCCCGACAGAGGATATACTTGAAAGAAAGAAAGAGGAGTTCTGGATGAATGTGGAGGCGTGCCTGGAGAAGTTTGACAAGAACGAAAGAATATTTCTGATTGGGGATATGAATGGTAAGGTGGGTGATAGGAAAGTTGAGGGAGTGGTGGGAGGGTGGGGGGTACCATCAGAGGTGAATGGGAATGGTAGTGCACTTGTGGACGTATGTGTGGGGAGGAGGCTGTGGATAGCCAACACCTTCTTCCGACACAGAATGATCCACAGGTACACGTGGAAACGGATGTTGACGATGAAGGATAAGACAGTGGTGGAACGAAAGTCATTGATTGATATGTATGTGTGGATGAACGAATGAAGAAATCTGTGATGGATGCTAGGGTGTATAGGGGTATTGGAGGGGGTCTGTCTGATCATTATGTAGTGGTAGCTAAGGTTAGGATACAAAAGAAGTGGTTGAGGAGAGCGGGAGGGAGGCGAGAGGAGGGTGGAATGGTGAGGAGGGTGGAGAGGTTGCAGGAGGAGGAAGTCAGGGAGGAGTACAGGAGAGCAGTGGAAAGACGACTAGGTGGGTTCGACCTGGAAGTTATGGAGGAAGTGGAGGAGATGAGCAAGGTGTTTAAGGATGAGATCTGTGCAGCATGTGAGGAGGTGTGTGGAGTGAGGAGAAGAGGGAGGGGAGTGAAAGGTACAGCATGGTGGACAGAAGAGGTAAGAATAGCTGTGGAAGAAAAGAAGAAAGCATATAGAGAGTGGTTGGGTAGTAGAGGGAATGAAGATTCCGAGAGGCAGAAACGAGCGAGGTACGTGGAGAGTAAGAGGGTGGTGAAGAGAGTAGTGAAGGAAAGTAAGAGAAGAGTAGATGAGGAATTGGAAGGAATCTGAGTGTAAAATGGAGGGAGAGTAAGAAACTGTTCTGGAAAGAAGTCAAGAAAGTTAGGGAAGGTAGCAAGGGAAACAGTAAGGGTGTGAAAGATAAGAATGGGAGAATGCTAGCCGAGAAGCAAGAGAGAGTCGAAAGATGGAGGGAGTACTTCAGTGAGTTGCTAAATGAAAGGAATGAAGAGCCAGCAAACATAGCTGGATATGGTATGGGAGGGAGAAGAAGAGAAGTAGTGGAGGAGGAGGTGGGGATCAGGAGGTCAGAAGTGTGGGAAGCCATGAAAAGAGTGAAGTTGGGGAAAGCACCAGGAACAGATGGAGTGTGTGGGGAAATGTTGAGGTATGGTGGTGAGATAGTGATAGAATGGGTATGGAAAATGTGCAAACTAGCATGGGAGAAGGGGAGTGCACCCGATGACTGGAAGACTGGCATAATAGTCCCCCTATATAAGGGCAAAGGGGAAAGAGGAGTGTGTGGTAACCACCGAGGAATATGTCTTCTAAGCGTAGTAGGGAAGGTATACAGTAGGGTAGTGATTGAGAGAGTGAGAGTGAGAACGGAAAAATGGATAGGCGACGAGCAGGGAGGTTTTATTCAGGGTAAAAATCTGATCTACACATCGTAGATCAGATTTTTACCCTGAATTGTGTTGTGGAGAAGTATCTGGAGAAGAAACAAAAGGTGTATGTTGCCTTTATGGACTTAGAGAAGGCCTATGACAGAGTGGATAGAGAAGGTTTGTGGAAAGTACTTAGAATATACGGAGTAGAGGGCAAGTTGCTGAAAGCAGTGAAGAGCATGTATGAGGGTGCAAAGGCGGCAGTACGTGTGGAGAGTGAGCAGAGCGAGTTCTTTGACCTGAATGTTGGTTTGAAACAGGGGTGTGTGATGTCCCCGTGGTTGTTTACTGTATATATGGATGGAGTTATGAAAGAAATACTATCAAGAGCAGTGGATGTTGGTGTATCGCTGAAAAGGGAGGGAATTGAGTGGAAGATACCTTTTTTTTTTTTTTTTTTTTAAGAGACAATGAACGGAGGAAGGAAAAACACAGATAAAACAAAAAGGTCCATGTGCCTAAAGGCATCCTCCATTCATAAAATGTTTGTAACAACTGGATTTAAACATTTGTTGATTGTAAGTTTGTGGAAAGCAATTCGAGGGAAGTGAATTCCAAAGAGTAGTAGCTCTGGGGATAAATGAATTCTGATAAGCAGAAGTTCTGCATTGTGGAGGAGAAAGTGTAAATTCATGGGTGCTCTCAGCTGCCCTAGTTCTACGGGGAAAGATGTGGAGAGGCGGCACAATTGAAGCAAGTTCCTCGGAACAATTGCTGTGAAAATATCTGTAGAATAATGCAAGGGATGCAACGTTTCTTCGTATGGCTAATGTAGGAAGGTCCTGTGTGATTGCAGGGTTATTGATTAATCTAATAGCTTTATTTTGAATTTTGTCCAACTGCCTCAATGCAACCACTCCACTTCCACCCCACAGAGGTGAACAGTAATCCATCTGAGAGCGCACATGACTTTTATATATTACGGCCAACTGCTCATCAGTGAAGAATTCTCGAACTCTGTACAGGAGTCCCAGTTTTTTAGAGGCATTCTTAGCAATGCTTCTAACATAATGTGTCCAGCTCAAGTTAGTAGTTAATGTTACACCGAGAATGTCAATACTAGGGGAAGTGGGAATATTTACATCATTAAAAATATATGGGAGTCAGTGAGATTCTGTCGGTTAGAAAATTGAATGTACTTGGTTTTCTGTGCATTAAAGGAAACTAGATTCTCTTGTCCCCATTCATTAATTCTAGAAAGGTCCTGGTTCAGAGAAATTGCAGTGTTTATTTTTGAATTTATAAGATCGGGTTGGGTGAAAGAATTGGTAAATGTGAAGGAACTGTGGAGTGTTGAGTCATCTGCGTAGGAATGTATTGGATTATGAGTGGTAGATATGAGATCATTGATATGAATGAGGAACAGAGTTGGGGCCAAAACTGATCCCTGGGGAACACCAGCATTTATTGAGTGAAATTGAGAATAAAGGCCATCTACCATTACACGTATTTTTCTGTTATGAAGATAAGAAGAAATTAGTGGAAAACTAATGATGCAAGGCCGTAGTGTGACATCTTCGACAATAAGGATTGATGCCAGACTCTATCAAATGCCTTTGATATATCCAGTGCTATTGTATGTGTTTCACCATGTTGGTCTGTAGCTTGATTGATTTGATGCGTAAGAAGGCAAAGAATGTCTGCAGTTGATCGACATCGTCTAAAACCATATTGCCTATCACTGATTAATTTATTATTCTCCAGATGCTTAATTATGTGATTATTTAATAATTTCAAAAACTTTGCCAAGAGTGGAAGTTATAGCTATTGGTCTGTAGTTTGATGGATCTGAAGAGGCACCTTTTTTAGGAACTGGATGGATGTTTGCTTCTTTCCAGGGTACTGGGAAGCATGAGGTATGAGTACACAGACGGAAAAATTTTGCCAATACAGGAGCGAGCACCAAGGAGCAATTCTTAAGTACTATTGGAGGAATTTCATCTGGACCAGGAGCCTTATCTACTGAGAGATTCTGCAAAATAGTTTTGACATGTCTGGTGTGGATCTTAAGTGAGGGAATTTCAGGTGAATTAAAATTAAGTACAGGGACATCTTGATTTATGTCATCTAAGGTTGAGTTGGTGGAGAAAATATCTGCAAGAAGGTTAGCTTTACCTCGTGGGTCACTTACAAGATTGCCAGTCGGAGATTTTAATGGTGGAATGGATGAAGCAGTAGTGAAGTTGGATTTGAATGAGTTAAGAGTAGACCAAAATATTTTGTTATCATTTGGATTATTTAGAAGTTTATTTGCCTGCTTATGGAGAAAGTTTGATTTAGTTAGGTTTAATACAGTTTTGGCATGATTTCTGATGTTTCTAAAGTAATTAAAGGCTTCATGTGTTTTTGATCTTGTGTATGCATTGTAGGCTATTGCTTTTTGTTCAGTTACTCTAGCACAATTATGGTCAAACCATTTAGGTGAATTAGATCTTTTACTGTACTTTTGATGAGGAATAAAAGTTTCCATTCCAATTTTTACAAAATCTTGTATGTGGCTCAAGGTGGAGTGTGCATCATTAGAAAAGAAAGAGGTCCAGGGAATATCAATAAAGAAACCTTGAAGACCCTCCCAGTCTGCCCTATCGTAATGCCATTTAGTCACCAAAACAGGTTCAGAGTGGGAAGGTGTGGTAGGTGATAGACAGGTGGCCTGTATCAGACAGTGATCAGAAGATCCAAGTGGGGACCTCACTGTAACATCATAATTTTCTGAATTGGTTGTTAAAAATAAGTCCAGTAGGTGGGAATTATGATTAGGATTATCTGGTACACGGGTGGGTTGGTTGACTAGTTGAATGAGATTAAATGAGTCTGCAAATAGCTCACATTCAAGGCCAGCATCATCAGTCCTGGCTGAATGAGTGAGCCATTCAACATTATGGACATTAAAATCACCCAACACAGTGATTTCAGAAGAAGCATTTAAGTTGAGGACACCGAGTTGTGAGGACAGAGAATCAAAAAGACTTTGCTCTGGAGGAGTATTTGGGGAACGGTAGATGCAACATATGTATTTAAATTTACCAGCAGAAATTAATTTGTATATAGAATAATCAAAATAGGGACAATTGAAACTAGTAACCTCCTCCAGGGCAATTTCAGATTTTGCGAAGCAACATACACCACCTTTAGGTCTGAAATTTTGGAGCAGTTGATAACCTGGAAAATTAAATCTAGATGTGTCAGATGTGGATGTTACTTGAGTCTCTGTCAAAAAAAGGAGAGTAGGGGATTCTGCTTGAAGAAATTGGTGTACAGAATTGATGTTAGAGTGAAGTCCCCTTATATTACTAAAGAAATAGCTGTACTGACAAGCAGCTTTGGGATGTTGCAATGCTCTTGACACAGTCGCATGATGACGACCGGGAGGGCCCTGTGTCAATAACCCAACCCTGCCGGGGGTGGATATCCGAGGGACCACCAGGTTTGCTCTTAACAATTGTACTGCCATATTTATAAGGTAAGTGTATGGTGTTACATGTATGATATGTAGTGGGAAGAGTAGTATTTTATGGATAGAGGATAGCGATGTAGGGCAATGTCGTGAAGTTGGATGTGTGTTATATTACCTATACTGCTGTTTGCGGATGATACAGTTCTGATGAGTGATAATGAATGGGAGTTGCAGGGTCTGGTAAATGAGTTTGGAACAGTGTGCGAAAAACGGAATTTGAAGGTAAATATGGGGAAGAGCAAGGTTATGGTCTTCGAAAGGGGTGAAGTCACAGAGTGTGAGGTGAAGCTGAACGGTCAGGCTATGGAGATCGTCAACTCTTTTAAGTATCTGGGCAGTGTGTTGAGTAAAGATGGGACTATGGATGAAGAGGTGCGGGAGAGGGTACAACAGGGGAAGAGGGTTGTAGGAACGCTCAAAGCAGTAACAAGAAATAGGGTGGTCAGTATGGAAGTGAAGAAGTCCTTGCATGACAGTGTGGTAATCCCGACACTGACTTACGGAAGCGAAGCATGGACGTTGGTTGAGAGACTCAGACCAAGAGTGAGAGCAGTGGAAATGAATTACTTAAGGAGTGCGTGCGGAGTTACATGGAGGGATAGACAGACTAATGAGGAAGTAAGAAGGAGGTGTGGTGTGGAGGTAGATGTGCTGGAATGTGTGAAAAGGAACAACTTGAGATGGTTCGGCCATATGGAACGTATGGAAAGCGAGAGAATGACTAAGAGGGTGTACGAGAGCGAGGTGGAGGGACAGAGGGGGAGAGGTAGACCGAATATGAGGTGGAAGGATGGAGTGAGGAACTACATGAACGAAGGCGGTGCTGGTTGGGGGGAGGGGTGTCGACTGACTGGGGACAGAGGTGCATGGGGGCGGTTCGTTCGTGGCCACCCCTTCGGGGATCACGGCGTCAGGCAATAGATAGATAGATAGATATATATATATATATATTTTTTTTTTTTTTTTTTTTTTTTTTTCGTCTAGCCCTCTACCAAGCTTAAACAAAAACACCATGACCCCCTTCAAGTTAAATGTGTAAATTTTTGTATAGAACAATGTCAAAGCGGATGCTCGCTATCGCTCGCCAGGAAAGAAATCGACACCTAAATTGCATAAATAATACAAATATATACTGTATATATCGATGTATTCAGTATTACTCACTGAAACAATTAAAGCTACTAACATTAAACCTCAGTATCACCTCAAAGGTTTAATATCCTCACAGGGAGGGAAAAATTCTACCAGGATGTAATTTAGGCTCATTTTCTTGCTTACACAGTACCCCAGCAATGGAGACACTAATTCGTACCCCAGCAATGGAGACACTAATTCGTCCCCAGCAATGGAGACACTAATTCGTCCCCAGCAATGGAGACACTAATTCGTCCCCCAGCAATGGAGACACTAATAATGGAGACACCCCCAGCAATGGACACACTAATTCGTCCCCAGCAATAGAGACACTAATTCGTACCCCAGCAATGGAGACACTAATTCGTCCCCCAGCAATGGAGACACTAAATCGTCCCCCAGCAATGGAGACACTAATTCGTACCCCAGCAATGGAGACACCAATTCGTCCCCAGCAATGGAGACACTAATTCGTCCCCCAGCAATGGAGACACTAATTCGTCCCCAGCAATGGAGACACTAATTTGTCCTCCAGCAATGGAGACACTAATTTGTCCTCCAGCAATGGAGACACTAATTCGTACCCCAGCAATGGAGACACTAATTCGTCCCCAGCAATGGAGACACTAATTCGTACCCCAGCAATGGAGACACTAATTCGTCCTCCAGCAATGGAGACACTAATTCGTCCCCCAGCAATGGAGACACTAATTCGTCCCCAGCAATGGAGACACTAATTTGTCCTCCAGCAATGGAGACACTAATTCGTCCTCCAGCAATGGAGACACTAATTCGTCCCCCAGCAATGGAGACACTAATTCGTACCCCAGCAATGGAGACACTAATTCGTCCCCCAGCAATGGAGACACTAATTCGTACCCCAGCAACGGAGACACTAATTCAGTCTTGACTTTTATCCTCTGTAACTCAAAAAAGGCTAGAGTAAATGAGCTGTAAACTACCATACCTATTCCCTGGCTGACTCTTCCCAAATGGTAGAAATATTAGCTCGATTACTCGAGTCGTTTTTTGAGATATAAAGGTTAGTGGACAATATATTTTGGCCACGTTACAATGAATGCACTATAGTCTAATTAGTTATTGCAACAGAGAGACACCGAATTAAGGGAAGGTTTTTAGTTTGTTTCCTGGACCTCCATCAAGCTTAAAATGTCACCCCCTTGAGCCCCTTCCAAGATAAATTTTTACATTTTTCGGTAGAAAAATATCCCGGCCGCAGGCCGGTTGCTCTTAAATTACAGGCTCGCTATCGCTCGCCAGGAAAAAATCGACACCTAAATGGCACGAAAGGTCTTAAAATTGACAGAAATGGGGCAAAAGTTCTTAAAATCGCCAAACTAATAGGGCGAACGTCTTAAAATCTCAAAAGCAATGGGGCTAAACATGACGGAGAAAGGGGTCCAGAAAAAAAAAATCCTCAAGTGGAAATCTCCCCTTAAGAGGAGCCTAGAATGATCAACGACACATAAAGTGGACGGTGTGTAGAGCATTTGTTTATACATAGGTAATAATACATATACAATACAATAATACATATATAATAAAATATATACTGTACTACGTGGAAGAGGAAAAGAGAAAACGAGACAGCGTGGGCACAGAGAGAGAGAGAGAGCAAACAAGGGGGAGGTAGAGCGAGAGCCAGACAAAAAAGGAGAGAGAGAGAGAGAGAGAGAGAGAGAGAGGGGGGGGGGGGGAGAGGAGGGACATGGGAAGATAGAAAGTGAGAGTGAAACGGGAAGGGGAAGGGCACTGAATAAGCCACCCACCCACGTAGCCCTGAATAGCCCACTCACCCACGTAGCCCTGAATAGGCCACCCACCCACGTAGCCCTGAATAGCCCACCCACCCACGTAGCCCTGAATAGCCCATCCACCCACGTAGCCCTGAATAGCCCACCCACCCACGTAGCCCTGAATAGCCCATCCACCCACATAGCCCTGAATAGCCCATCCACCCACGTAGCCATGAATAGCCCATCCAACCACGTAGCCCTGAATAGCCCACCCACCCACGTAGCCATGAATAGCCCACCCACCCAGGTAGCCCTGAATAGGCCACCAACCCACGTAGCCCTGAATAGCCCACCCACCAACGTAGCCCTGAATAGCCCACCCACCCACGTAGCTCTGAATAGCCCACCCACCCACGTAGCCCTGAATAGCCCACCAACCCACGTAGCCCTGAACAGCCCACCCACCCACGTAGCCCTGAATAGCTCACCCACCCACGTAGCCCTAAATAGCCCACCCACCCACGTAGCCCTGAATAGCCCACCCACCCACGTAGCCCTGAATAGCCCACCCACCCACGTAGCACTGAATAGCCCATCCACCCACGTAGCCCTGAATAGCCCACCCACCCACGTAGCCCTGAATAGCCCACCCACCCACGTAGCCATGAATAGCCCACCCACCCACGTAGCCCTGAATAGCCCACCCACCCACGTAGCACTGAATAGCCCACCCCCCCACGTAGCCCTGAATAGCCCACCGACCCACGTAGCCCTGAATAGCCCATCCACCCACGTAGCCCTGAATAGCCCATCCACCCACGTAGCCCTGAATAGCCCATCCACCCACATAGCCCTGAATAACCCATCCACCCACGTAGCCCTGAATAGCCCATCCACCCACGTAGCCCTGAATAGCCCATCCACCCACGTTGCCCTGAATAGCCCACCCACCCACGTAGCCCTGAATAGCCCATCCACCCACGTAGCCCTGAATAGCCCACCCACCCACGTAGCCCTGAATAGCCCATCCACCCACGTAGCCCTGAATAGCCCACCCACCCACGTAGCCCTGAATAGCCCACCCACCCACATAGCCCTGAATAGCCCATCTACCCACGTAGCACTGAATAGCCGATCCACCTACGTAGCCCAGAAAAGCCCATCCACCCACGTAGCACTGAATAGCCCACCCACCCACGTAGCCCTGAATAGCCCATCCACCCACATAGCACTGAATAGCCCATCCACCCACATAGCCCTGAATAACCTACCCACCCACATAGCCCTGAATAGCCCATCCACCCACATAGCACTGAATAGCCCATCCACCCACGTAGCCCTGAATACCCACTCCACCCACATAGCTCTAAATAGCCCATCCACCCACGTAGCCCTGAATAGCCCACTCACCCACGTAGCCCTGAATAGCCCACCCACCCACGTAGCCCTGAATAGCCCATCAACCCACGTAGCCCTGAATAGCACACCCACCCACGTAACCCTAAATAGCCCATCCACCCACGTAGCCCTGAATATCCACTCCACCCACGTAGCCCTGAATAGCCCATCCACCCACGTAGCCCTGAATAGCCCACCCACCCACGTAGCCCTGAATAGCCCATCCACCCACGTAGCCCTGAATAGCCAATCCACCCACGTAGCCCTAAATAGCCCATCCACCCACGTAGCCCTGAATAGCCCATCCACCCACGCAGCACTGAATAGCCCACCCACCCACGTAGCCCTGAATATCTCATCCACCCACGTAGCACTGAATAGCCCATCCACCCACATAGCCCTGAATAACCTACCCACCCACATAGCCCTGAATAGCCCATCCACCCACGTAGCACTGAATAGCCCATCCACCCACGTAGCCCTGAATAGCCACTCCACCCACATAGCCCTGAATAGCCCATCCACCCACGTAGCCCTGAATAGCCCACCCACCCACGTAGCCCTGAATAGCCCATCCACCCACGTAGCCCTGAATAGCCCATCCACCCACGTAGCCCTGAATAGCCCACCCACCCACGTAGCCCTGAATAGCCCATCCACCCACGTAGCCCTGAATAGCCCACCCACCCCCGTAGCCCTGAATAGCCCATCCACCCACGTAGCCCTGAATAGCCACCCACCACTGTAGCCTGAATAGCCCATCCACCCACGTAGCCCTGAATAGCCCATCCACCCACGTAGCCCTGAATAGCCCACCCACCCACGTAGCCCTGAATAGCCCATCCACCCACGTAGCCCTGAATAGCCCATCCACCCACGTAGCCCTGAATAGCCCCCCCACCCACGTAGCCCTGACTAGCCCATCCAGGCACGTAGGCCTGAATAGCGCACCCACCTAAGTAGGCGAGAATAGCCCGCCCACCCACGTAGCCTGAATAGCCCCACCCACGTAGCCCTGAATAGCCCATCCCACCCACGTAGCCTGAATAGCCCACCACCACGTAGCCCTGAATAGCCATCCACCCACGTAGCCCTGAATACCACCACCTAGCCCTGAATAGCCCATCCACCCACGTAGCCCTGAATAGCCATCCACCCACGTAGCCCTGAATAGCCATCCACCCACGTAGCCCTGAATAGCCCATCCAACCCCGTAGCGCTGAATAGCCCATCCACCCACGTAGCACTGAATAGCCCATCCACCCACGTACCCTGAATAGCCCATCCACCCACATAGGCCTGAATAGCCCATCCACCCACGTAGCCCTGAATAGTCCACCAACCCACGTAGCCCTGAATAGCCCACCCCCCTAAGTAGCCCTGAATAGCCCACCCACCCACGTAGCCCTGAATAACCCACCCACCCACGTAGCCCTGAATAGCCCACCCACCCACGTAGCCCTGAATAGCCCATCCACCCACGTAGCCCTGAATAGCCCACCCACCCACATAGCCCTGAATAGCCCATCCACCCACGTAGCCCTGAATAGCCCATCCACCCACGTAGCCCTGAATAGCCCATCCACCCACGTAGCCCTGAATAGCCCACCCCACCCACGTAGCCCTGAATAGCCCATCCACCCACGTAGCCCTGAATAGCCCATCCACCCACGTAGCCCTGAATAGCCCACCCACCCACGTAGCCCTGAATAGCCCATCCACCCACGTAGCCCTGAATAGCCCATCCACCCACGTAGCCCTGAATAGCCCATCCACCCACGTAGCCCTGAATAGCCCATCCACCCACGAAACCCTGAATAACCCATCCACCCACGTAGCCCTGAATAGCCCACCCACCCTCGTAGCCCTGAATAGCCCATCCACCAACGTAGCCCTGAATAGGCCATCCACCCACGTAGCCCTAAATAGCCCACCGACCTATGTAGCCATGAATAGCCATCACCCACGTAGCCCTGAATAGCCACCACCACGTAGCCCTGAATAGCCCATCCACCCACGTAGCCCTGAATAGCCCATCCACCCACGTAGCCCTGAATAGCCCATCCACCCACCCACGTAGCCCTGAATAGCCATCCACCCACATAGCCCTGAATAGCCCATCCACCCACGTAGCCCTGAATAGCCCACCACCCACGTAGCCCTGAATAGCCACCCACCAATAGCCCACCACACGTAGCCCTGAATAGCCACCCACGAATAGCCCATCCACACCACGTAGCCCTGAATAGCCCATCCACCCACGTAGCCCTGAATAGCCCAACCACCCACGTAGCCCTGAATAGCCCATCCACCCACGTAGCCCTGAATAGCCCACCCACCCACGTAGCCCTGAATAGCCCATCCACCCACGTAGCCCTGAATAGCCCATCCACCCACGTAGCCCTGAATAGCCCACCACCCACGTAGCCCTGAATAGCCATCCACCCACGTAGCCCTGAATAGCCACCCACCGACGTAGCCCTGAATAGCCCATCCACCCACGTAGCCCTGAATAGCCCATCCACCCACGTAGCCCTGAATAGCCCATCCACCCACGTAGCCCTGAATAGCCCATCCACCCACGTAGCCCTGAATAGCCCATCCACCCACGTAGCCCTGAATAGCCCATCCACCCACGTAGCCCTGAATAGCCCATCCACCCACGTAGCCCTGAATAGCCATCCACCCACGTAGCCCTGAATAGCCCATCCACCCACGTAGCCCTGAATAGCCCATCCACCCACGTAGCCCTGAATAGCCCACCACCCACGTAGCCCTGAATAGCCCATCCACCCACGTAGCCCTGAATAGCCCATCCACCCACGTAGCCCTGAATAGCCCATCCACCCACGTAGCCCTGAATAGCCCATCCACCCACGTAGCCCTGAATAGCCCATCCACCCACGTAGCCCTGAATAGCCCATCCACCCACGTAGCCCTGAATAGCCCATCCACCCACGTAGCCCTGAATAGCCCATCCACCCACGTAGCCCTGAATAGCCCATCCACCCACGTAGCCCTGAATAGCCCATCCACCCACGTAGCCCTGAATAGCCCATCCACCCACGTAGCGCTGAATAGCCCATCCACCCACGTAGCCCTAAATAGTCCATCCACCCAATTACCCTGAATATCCCATCCACCCACGTAGCCCTGAATAGCCCATCCACCCACGTAGCCCTGAATAGCCCATCCACCCACGTAGCCCTGAATAGCCCATCCACCCACGTAGCCCTGAATAGCCCATCCACCCACGTAGCCCTGAATAGCCAACCCACCTAAGTAGCCATGAATAGCCCACCCACCCACGTAGCCCTGAATAGCCCACCACCCACGTAGCCCTGAATAGCCCACCACCCACGTAGCCCTGAATAGCCCACCCACGTAGCCCTGACTAGCCCAGCCACCCAAGTAGCACTGAATAGCCCACCCACGTAGCCCTGAATAGCCATCCACCCACGTAGCCCTGAATAGCCCATCCACCCACGTAGCCCTGAATAGCCCATCCACCCACGTAGCCCTGAATAGCCATCCACCCACGTAGCCCTGAATAGCCCATCCACCCACGTAGCCCTGAATAGCCCATCCACCCACGTAGCCCTGAATAGCCCATCCACCCACGTAGCCCTGAATAGCCATCCACCCACGTAGCCCTGAATAGCCCATCCACCCACGTAGCCCTGAATAGCCCATCCACCCACGTAGCCCTGAATAGCCCATCCACCCACGTAGCCCTGAATAGCCCATCCACCACGTATCCCTGAATAGCCCATCCACCCACGTAGCCCTGAATAGCCCATCCACCCACGTAGCCCTGAATAGCCCATCCACCCACGTAGCCCTGAATAGCCCATCCACCCACGTAGCCCTGAATAGCCCACCCACCCACGTAGCCCTGAATAGCCCATCCACCCACGTAGCCCTGAATAGCCCATCCACCCACGTAGCCCTGAATAGCCCATCCACCCACGTAGCCCTGAATAGCCCATCCACCCACGTAGCCCTGAATAGCCCCACCCACCTATGTAGCCATGAATAGCCCACCACCCACGTAGCCCTGAATACCATCCACCCACGTAGCCCTGAATAGCCATCCACCCACGTAGCCCTGAATAGCCCATCCACCCACGTAGCCTGAATAGCCCACCCACCCACGTAGCACTGTATAGGCCATCCTCCCACGTATACGTGAATAGCCAACCCACTCACTTAGCCCTGAATAGGCCACCCACCCACGTAGCCCTGAATGGCCCATCCACCCAGGTAGCCCTGAATAGCCCATCCACCCACGTAGCCCTGAATAGCCCATCCACCCACGTAGCCCTGAATAGCCCATCCACCCACGTAGCCCTGAATAGCCCATCCACCCACGTAGCCCTGAATAGCCCATCCACCCACGTAGCCCTGAATAGCCCATCCACCCACGTAGCCCTGAATAGCCCATCCACCCACGTAGCCCTGAATAGCCCATCCACCCACGTAGCCCTGAATAGCCCACCCACGTAGCCCTGAATAGCCCATCCACCCACGTAGCCCTGAATAGCCCATCCACCCACGTAGCCCTGAATAGCCCATCCACCCACGTAGCCCTGAATAGCCCATCCACCCACGTAGCCCTGAATAGCCCATCCACCCACGTAGCCCTGAATAGCCCATCCACCCACGTAGCCCTGAATAGCCCATCCACCCACGTAGCCCTGAATAGCCCATCCACCCACGTAGCCCTGAATAGACCATCTACCCACGTAGCCCTGAATAGCCCATCACCCACGTAGCCCTGAATAGCCCATCCACCCACGTAGCACTGAATAGCCATCCACCCACGTAGCCCTGAATAGCCCATCCACCCACGTAGCCCTGAATAGCCATCCACCCACGTAGCCCTGAATAGCCCATCCACCCACGTAGCCCTGAATAGCCCATCCACCCACGTAGCCCTGAATAGCCCATCCACCCACGTAGCCCTGAATAGCCATCCACCCACGTAGCCATGAATAGCCATCCACCCACGTAGCCCTGAATAGCCCATCCACCCACGTAGCCTTGAATAGCCCATCCACCCACGTAGCCCTGAATAGCCCATCCACCCACGTAGCCCTGAATAGCCCATCCACCCACGTAGCCCTGAATAGCCCATCCACCCACGTAGCCCTGAATAGCCTATCCACCCACGTAGCCCTAAATAGCCCATCCACCCACGTAGCCCTGAATAGCCCATCCACCCACGTAGCCCTGAATAGCCCATCCACCCACGTAGCCCTGAATAGCCCTGAATAGCCCATCCACCCACGTAGCCCTGAATAGCCCATCCACCCATGTAGCCCTGAATAGCCCACCCACCCACGTAGCCCTGAATAGCCCACCCACGTAGCCCTGAATAGCCCATCCACCCACGTAGCCATTAATAGCCCATCCACCCACGTAGCTCTAAATAGCCCACCACCCACGTAGCCCTGAATAGCCCATCCACCCACGTAGCCTGAATAGCCGATCCACCCACGTAACCCTGAATAGCCCATCCACCCACGTAGATCTGAATAGCCCATCCACCCACGTAGGCCTGAACAGCCCATCCACCAACGTAGCCCTGAATAGCCCACCCCCTCACGTAGCCCTGAATGGCCCATCCACCCAGGAAGCCCTGAATAACCCATCCACCCACGTAGCCCTGCATAGCCCATCCACCCACGTAGACCTGAATAGCCCATCCACCCACGTAGCCCTAAATAGTCTATCCACCCACGTAGCCTTGAATAGCCCATCCACCCACGTAGACCTGAATAGCCCATCCACCCATGTAGCCCTGAATAGACCATCCACCCACGTAGCCCTGAATAGCCCATCCACCCACGTAGCCCTGAATAGCCCATCCACCCACGTAGCCCTGAATAGCCCATCCACCCACGTAGCCCTGAATAGCCCATCCACCCACGTAGCACTGAATAGCCCATCCACCCACGTAGCCCTGAATAGCCCATCCACCCACGTAGCCCTGAATAGCCCATCCACCCACGTAGCCCTGAATAGCCCACCCACCCACGTAGCCCTGAATAGCCCATCCACCCACGTAGCCCTGAATAGCCCATCCACCCACGTAGCCCTGAATAGCCCATCCACCCACGTAGCCCTGAATAGCCCATCCACCCACGTAGCCCTGAATAGCCCATCCACCCCCGTAGCCCTGAGTAGCCCATCCACCCACGTAGCACTGAATAGCCCATCCACCCACGTAGCCCTGAATAACCTACCCACCCACATAGCCCTGAATAGCCCATCCACCCACGTAGCACTGAATAGCCCATCCACCCACGTAGCCCTGAATAGCCACTCCACCCACGTAGCCCTAAATAGCCCATCCACCCACGTAGCCCTGAATAGCCCACCCACCCACGTAGCCCTGAATAGCCCACCCACCCACGTAGCCCTGAATAGCCCACACACCCACGTAGCCCTGAATAGCCCATCCACCCACGTAGCCCTGAATAGCCCATCCACCCACGTAGCCCTGAATTGCACACCCACCCACGTAGCCCTAAATAACCCATCCACCCACGTAGCCCTGAATAGCCACTCCACCCACGTAGCCCTGAATAGCCCATCCACCCACGTAGCCCTGAACAGCCCACCCACCCACGTAGCCCTGAATAGCCCATCCACCCACGTAGCCCTGAATAGCCCATCCACCCACGTAGCCCTGAATAGCCCATCCACCCACGTAGCACTGAATAGCCCACCCACCCACGTAGCCCTAAATAGCCCATCCACCCACGTAGACCTGAATAGCCCATCCTCCCACATAGCACTGAATAGCCCACCCACCCCCGTAGCCCTGAATAGCCCATCCACCCACGTAGCCCTGAATAGCCCACCCGCCCACGTAGCCCTGAATAGCCCATCCACCCACGTAGCCCAGAATAGACCACCTACCCATGTAGCCCTGAATAGCGCATCCACCCACGTAGCCCTGAATAGCCCATCCACCCACGTAGCCCTGAATAGCCCATCCACCCACGTAGCCCTGAATAGCCCACCCACCCACGTAGCCCTGAATAGCCACCCACCCACGTAGACCTGAATAGCCAAACCACCCACGTAGCACTGAATTGCCCATCCACCCACGTAGCACTTAATTGCCCATCCACCCACGTAGCCCTGAATAGCCTATCCACCCACGTAGCCCTGAATAGCCTATCCACCCACATAGCCCTGAATAGCCTATCCACCCACGTAGCCCTGAATAGCCTATCCACCCACGTAGCCCTGAATAGCCCATCCACCCACGTAGCCCTGAATAGCCCATCCACCCATGTAGCACTGAATTGCCCATCCACCCACGTAGCCCTGAATAGCCTACCCCCCCACGTAGCCCTGAATAGCCCATCCACCCACGTAGCCCTGAATAGCCCATCCACCCACGTAGCCCTGAATAGCCCATCCACCCACGTAGCCCTGAATAGACCATCCACCCACGTAGCCCTGAATAGACCATCCACCCATGTAGCCCTGAATAGCCCATCCACTCACGTAGCCCTGAATAGCCCACCCAACCACGTAGCACTGAATAGACAACCCACCCACACAGCACTGAATAGCCCATCCACCCACGTAGCCCTGAATAACCCACCCACCCATGTAGCCCTGAATAGCCCACCCACCCACATAGCCCTGAATAGCCCATCCATCCACGTAGCCTTGAATAGACCACCTACCCATGTAGCCCTGAATAGCCCATCCACCCACATAGCCCTGAATAGCCCATCCACCCACGTAGCCCTGAATAGCCCATCCACCCACGTAGCCCTGAATAGCCCACGTAGCACTGAATAAGCCACCCACCCACGTAGCCCTGAATAGCCAATCCACCCACGTAGCACTGAATTGCCCATCCACCCACGTAGCACTTAATTGCCCATCCACCCACGTAGCCCTGAATAGCCTATCCACCAACGTAGCCCTGAATAGCCTATCCACCCACATAGCCCTGAAGAGCCTATCCACCCACGTAGCCCTGAATAGCCTATCCACACACGTAGCCCTGAATAGCCCATCCACCCACGTAGCCCTGAATAGCCCATCCACCCATGTAGCACTGAATTGCCCTTCCCCGCACGTAGCCCTGAATAGCCTACCCACCCACGTAGCCCTGAATAGCCAACCCCGCCACGTAGCCCTGAATAGACCATCCACCCACGTAGCCCTGAATAGACCATCCACCCACGTAGCCCTGAATAGACCATCCACCCATGTAGCCCTGAATAGACCATCCACCCATGTAGCCCTGAATAGACCATCCACCATGTAGCCCTGAATAGACCATCCACCCACGTAGCCCTGAATAGACCATCCACCCACGTAGCACTGAATAGCCCACCCACTCACTTAGCCCTGAATAGGCCACCCACCCACGTAGCCCTGAATGGCCCATCCACCCAGGTAGCCCTGAACAGCCCATCCACCAACGTAGCCCTGAATAGCCCACCCACTCACGTAGCCCTGAATGGCCCATCCACCCACGTAGCCCTTGATAGCCTACCCCCCCACGTAGCCCTGAATAGACCATCCACCCACGTAGCCCTGAATAGACCATCCACCCACATAGCACTGAATAGCCCATCCACCCACGTAGCCCTGAATAGCCCATCCACCCACGTAGCACTGACTTGCCCATCCACCCACGTAGCCCTGAATAGCCCATCCACCCACGTAGCCCTGAATAGCCCACCCACCCACGTAGCCCTGAATAGCCCATCCACCCACGTAGCCCTGAATAGCCCACCCACCCACGTAGCCCCGAATACCCATCCACCCACGTAGCCCTGAATAGCCCACCCACCCACGTAGCCCCGAATAACCCATCCACCCACGTAGCCCTGAATAGACCATCCACCCTCGTAGCCCTGAATAGCCCACCCACCCACGTAGCCCTGAATAGCCCATCCACCCACGTAGCCCTGAATAGCTCACCCACCCACGTAGCCCTGAATAGCCCACCCACCCACGTAGCCCTGAATAGCCCACCCACCCACGTAGCCCTGAATAGACCATCCACCAACGTAGCCCTGAATAGACCATCCACCCACGTAGCCCTGAATAGACCATCCACCCACGTAGCCCTGAATAGACCATCCACCCACGTAGCCCTGAATAGACCATCCACCCACGTAGCCCTGAATAGCCCATCCACTCACGTAGCACTGAATAGCCTATCCACCCACGTAGCCCTGAATTGCCCATCCACCCACGTAGCCCTGAATAGACCATCCACCCACGTAGCTCTGAATAGACCATCCACCCACGTAGCCTTGAATAGCCCATCTACCCATGTAGCCCTGAATAACCCATCCACCCACGTAGCACTGAATTGCCCATCCACCCACATAGCCCTGAATAACCTACCCACCCACGTAGCACTGAATAGCCCATCCACCCACGTAGCCCTGAATAGCCCACCCACCCACATAGCCCTGAATAGCCCATCCACCCACGTAGCCCTGAATAACCTACCAACCCACATAGCCCTGAATAGCCCATCCACCCACGTAGCACTGAATAGCCCATCCACCCACGTAGCCCTGAAGAGCCCATCCACCCACGTAGCACTGAATAGCCCACCCACCCACGTAGCCCTGAATAGCCCATTCACCCACGTAGCACTGAATAGCCCATCCACCCACGTAGCCCTGAATAACCTACCCTCCCACATAGCCCTGAATAGCCCATCCACTCACGTAGCACTGAATAGCCCATCCACCCACGTAGCCCTGAATAGCCACTCCACCCACGTAGCCCTAAATAGCCCATCCACCCACGTAGCCCTGAATAGCCCACCCACCCACGTAGCCCTGAATAGCCCACCCACCCAAGTAGCCCTGAATAGCCCACACACCCACGTAGCCCTGAATAGCCCCAACCCCAACGTAGCCCTGAATAGCCCATCCACCCACGTAGCCCTGAATTCACACCACCCACCCACGTAGCCCTAAATAACCCATCCACCCACGTAGCCCTGAATAGCCACTCCACCCACGTAGCCCTGAATAGCCCATCCACCCACGTAGCCCTGAACAGCCCACCCACCCACCTTAGCCCTGAATAGCCCATCCACCCACGTAGCCCTGAATAGCCCATCCACCCACGTAGCCCTGAATAGCCCATCCACCCACGTAGCACTGAATAGCCCATCCACCCACGTAGCCCTAAATAGCCCATCCACCCACGTAGCCCTGAATAGCCCATCCTCCCACATAGCCCTGAATAGCCCACCCACCCACGTAGCCCTGAATAGCCCACCCACCCACGTAGCCCTGAATAGCCCACCCGCCCACGTAGCCCTGAATAGCCCACCCACCCACGTAGCCCTGAATAGACCACCTACCCATGTAGCCCTGAATAGCCCATCCACCCACGTAGCCCTGAATAGCCCATCCACCCACGTAGCCCTGAATAGCCCATCCACCCACGTAGCCCTGAATAGCCCACCCACCCACGTAGCACTGAATAAGCCACCCACCCACGTAGCCCTGAATAGCCCATCCACCCACGTAGCACTGAATTGCCCATCCACCCACGTAGCACTGAATTGCCCATCCACCCACATAGCCCTGAATAACCTACCCACCCACGTAGCACTGAATAGCCCATCCACCCACATAGCCCTGAATAGCCTATCCACCCACGTAGCCCTGAATAGCCTATCCACCCACGTAGCCCTGAATAGCCCATCCACCCACGTAGCCCTGAATAGCCCATCCAACCATGTAGCACTGAATTGCCCATCCACCCACGTAGCCCTGAATAGCCTACCCACCCACGTAGCCCTGAATAGCCCATCCACCCACGTAGCCCTGAATAGACCATCCACCCACGTAGCCCTGAATAGACCATCCACCCATGTAGCCCTGAATAGACCATCCACCCATGTAGCCCTGAATAGACCATCCACCCACGTAGCCTTGAATAGACCATCCACCCATGTAGCCCTGAATAGACCATCCACCCACGTAGCCCTGAATAGACCATCCACCCACATAGCCCTGAATAGACCATCCACCCACGTAGCCCTTGATAGCCTACCCACCCACGTAGCCCTGAATAGCCCACCCACCCACATAGCCCTGAATAGCCCATCCACCCACGTAGCCCTGAATAACCTACCCACCCACATAGCCCTGAATAGCCCATCCACCCACGTAGCCCTGAATAGCCCATCCACCCACGTAGCCCTGAATAGCCCACCCACCCACGTAGCCCTGAATAGCCCACCCACCCACGTAGCCCTGAATAGCCCATCCACCCACGTAGCACTGAATAGCCCATCCACCCACGTAGCCCTGAATAACCTACCCACCCACATAGCCCTGAATAGCCCATCCACTCACGTAGCACTGAATAGCCCATCCACCCACGTAGCCCTGAATAGCCACTCCACCCACGTAGCCCTAAATAGCCCATCCACCCACGTAGCCCTGAATAGCCCACCCACCCACGTAGCCCTGAATTACCCACCCACCCACGTAGCCCTAAATAGCCCACCCACTCACGTAGCCCTGAATAGCCCATCCACCCACGTAGCCCTGAATAGCCCATCCACCCACGTAGCCCTGAATAGCCCATCCACCCACGTAGCCCTGAATAGCCACTCCACCCACGTAGCCCTGAATAGCCATCCACCCACGTAGCCCTGAATAGCCCACCCACCCACGTAGCCCTGAATAGCCCACCCACCCACGTAGCCCTGAATAGCCCATCCACCCACGTAGCCCTGAATAGCCCATCCACCCACGTAGCACTGAATAGCCCACCCACCCACGGAGCCCTAAATAGCCCACCCACCCACGGAGCCCTGAATAGCCCATCCTCCCACATAGCACTGAATAGCCCACCCACCCACGTAGCCCTGAATAGCCCATCCACCCACGTAGCCCTGAATAGCCCACCCACCCACGTAGCCCTGAATAGCCTATCCACCCACGTAGCCCTTAATAGCCCATCCACCCACGTAGCCCTGAATAGCCCACCCACCCACATAGCCCTGAATAGCCACTCCACCCACGTAGCCCTGAATAGCCACTCCACCCACATAACCCTAAATAGCCCACCCACCCACGTAGCCCTGAATAGCCCATCCACCCACGTAGCCCTGAATAACCTACCCACCCACATAGCCCTGAATAGCCCATCCACCCACGTAGCCCTGAATAGCCCATCCACCCACGTAGCCCTGAATAGCCCACCCACCCACGTAGCCCTGAATAGCCCACCCACCCAAGTAGCCCTGAATAGCCCACCCACCCATGTAGCCCTGAATAGCCCATCCACCCACGTAGCCCTGAATAGACCATCCACCCACGTAGCCCTGAATAGCACACCGACCCACGTAGCCCTAAATAACCCATCCACCCACGTAGCCCTGAATAGCCACTCCACCCACGTAGTCCTGAATAGCCCATCCACCCACGTAGATCTGAATAGCCCATCCACCCACGTAGCCCTGAATAGCCCATCCACCCACGTAGCCCTGAATAGCCCATCCACCCACGTAGCCCTGAATAGCCCATCCACCCACGTAGCACTGAATAGCCCATCCACCCACGTAGCCCTAAATAGCCCATCCACCCACGTAGACCTGAATAGCCCATCCTCCCACATAGCACTGAATAGCCCACCCACCCACATAGCCCTGAATAGCCCATCCACCCACGTAGCCCTGAATAGCCCATCCACCCACGTAGCCCTGAATAGCCCACCCACCCACCTTAGCCCTGAATAGCCCATCCACCCACGTAGCCCTGAATAGCCCACCCACCCAAGTAGCCCTGAATAGCCCACACACCCACGTAGCCCTGAATAGCCCATCCACCCACGTAGCCCTGAATAGCCCATCCACCCACGTAGCCCTGAATAGCCCACCCACCCACGTAGCACTGAATAAGCCACCCACCCACGTAGCCCTGAATAGCCAATCCACCCACGTAGCACTGAATTGCCCATCCACCCACGTAGCACTTAATTGCCCATCCACCCACGTAGCCCTGAATAGCCTATCCACCCACGTAGCCCTGAATAGCCTATCCACCCACATAGCCCTGAATAGCCTATCCACCCACGTAGCCCTGAATAGCCTATCCACCCACGTAGCCCTGAATAGCCCATCCACCCACGTAGCCCTGAATAGCCCAACCAACCATGTAGCACTGAATTGCCCATCCACCCACGTAGCCCTGAATAGCCCCACCCACGTAGCCCTGAATAGCCCATCCACCCACGTAGCCCTGAATAGACCATCCACCCACGTAGCCCTGAATAGACCATCCACCCATGTAGCCCTGAATAGACCATCCACCCATGTAGCCCTGAATAGACCATCCACCCACGTAGCCTTGAATAGACCATCCACCCATGTAGCCCTGAATAGACCATCCACCCACGTAGCCCTGAATAGACCATCCACCCACATAGCCCTGAATAGACCATCCACCCACGTAGCCCTGAATAGACCATCCACCCACGTAGCCCTGAATATCCCACCCACCCACATAGCCCTGAATAGCCCATCCATCCACGTAGCCTTGAATAGACCACCTACCCATGTAGCCCTGAATAGCCCATCCACCCACATAGCCCTGAATAGCCCATCCACCCACGTAGCCCTGAATAGCCCATCCACCCACGTAGCCCTGAATAGCCCACGTAGCACTGAATAAGCCACCCACCCACGTAGCCCTGAATAGCCAATCCACCCACGTAGCACTGAATTGCCCATCCACCCACGTAGCACTTAATTGCCCATCCACCCACGTAGCCCTGAATAGCCTATCCACCAACGTAGCCCTGAATAGCCTATCCACCCACATAGCCCTGAAGAGCCTATCCACCCACGTAGCCCTGAATAGCCTATCCACACACGTAGCCCTGAATAGCCCATCCACCCACGTAGCCCTGAATAGCCCATCCACCCATGTAGCACTGAATTGCCCATCCACCCACGTAGCCCTGAATAGCCTACCCACCCACGTAGCCCTGAATAGCCCATCCACCCACGTAGCCCTGAATAGACCATCCACCCACGTAGCCCTGAATAGACCATCCACCCACGTAGCCCTGAATAGACCATCCACCCATGTAGCCCTGAATAGACCATCCACCCATGTAGCCCTGAATAGACCATCCACCCATGTAGCCCTGAATAGACCATCCACCCACGTAGCCCTGAATAGACCATCCACCCACGTAGCCCTGAATAGACCATCCACCCACGTAGCACTGAATAGCCCATACACCCACGTAGCCCTGAATAGCCCATCCACCCACGTAGCACTGAATTGCCCATCCACCCACGTAGCCCTGAACAGCCCATCCACCCACGTAGCCCTGAATAGCCCACCCACCAACGTAGCACTGAATTGCCCATCCACCCACGTAGCCCTTGATAGCCTACCCCCCCACGTAGCCCTGAATAGACCATCCACCCACGTAGCCCTGAATAGACCATCCACCCACATAGCACTGAATAGCCCATCCACCCACGTAGCCCTGAATAGCCCATCCACCCACGTAGCACTGACTTGCCCATCCACCCACGTAGCCCTGAATAGCCCATCCACCCACGTAGCCCTGAATAGCCCACCCACCCACGTAGCCCTGAATAGCCCATCCACCCACGTAGCCCTGAATAGCCCACCCACCCACGTAGCCCCGAATACCCATCCACCCACGTAGCCCTGAATAGCCCACCCACCCACGTAGCCCCGAATAACCCATCCACCCACGTAGCCCTGAATAGACCATCCACCCTCGTAGCCCTGAATAGCCCACCCACCCACGTAGCCCTGAATAGCCCATCCACCCACGTAGCCCTGAATAGCTCACCCACCCACGTAGCCCTGAATAGCCCACCCACCCACGTAGCCCTGAATAGCCCACCCACCCACGTAGCCCTGAATAGACCATCCACCAACGTAGCCCTGAATAGACCATCCACCCACGTAGCCCTGAATAGACCATCCACCCACGTAGCCCTGAATAGACCATCCACCCACGTAGCCCTGAATAGACCATCCACCCACGTAGCCCTGAATAGCCCATCCACTCACGTAGCACTGAATAGCCTATCCACCCACGTAGCCCTGAATTGCCCATCCACCCACGTAGCCCTGAATAGACCATCCACCCACGTAGCTCTGAATAGACCATCCACCCACGTAGCCTTGAATAGCCCATCTACCCATGTAGCCCTGAATAACCCATCCACCCACGTAGCACTGAATTGCCCATCCACCCACATAGCCCTGAATAACCTACCCACCCACGTAGCACTGAATAGCCCATCCACCCACGTAGCCCTGAATAGCCCACCCACCCACATAGCCCTGAATAGCCCATCCACCCACATAGCCCTGAATAACCTACCCACCCACATAGCCCTGAATAGCCCATCCACCCACGTAGCACTGCATAGCCGATCCACCCACGTAGCACTGAATAGCCAATCCACCCACGTAGCACTGAATAGCCCACCCACCCACGTAGCCCTGAATAGCCCATTCACCCACGTAGCACTGAATAGCCCATCCACCCACGTAGCCCTGAATAACCTACCCTCCCACATAGCCCTGAATAGCCCATCCACTCACGTAGCACTGAATAGCCCATCCACCCACGTAGCCCTGAATAGCCACTCCACCCACGTAGCCCTAAAAAGCCCATCCACCCACGTAGCCCTGAATAGCCCACCCACCCACGTAGCCCTGAATAGCCCACCCACCCAAGTAGCCCTGAATAGCCCACACACCCACGTAGCCCTGAATAGCCCATCCACCCACGTAGCCCTGAATAGCCCATCCACCCACGTAGCCCTGAATTGCACACCCACCCACGTAGCCCTAAATAACCCATCCACCCACGTAGCCCTGAATAGCCACTCCACCCACGTAGCCCTGAATAGCCCATCCACCCACGTAGCCCTGAACAGCCCACCCACCCACCTTAGCCCTGAATAGCCCATCCACCCACGTAGCCCTGAATAGCCCATCCACCCACGTAGCCCTGAATAGCCCATCCACCCACGTAGCACTGAATAGCCCACCCACCCACGTAGCCCTAAATAGCCCATCCACCCACGTAGACCTGAATAGCCCATCCTCCCACATAGCACTGAATAGCCCACCCACCCCCGTAGCCCTGAATAGCCCATCCACCCACGTAGCCCTGAATAGCCCACCCGCCCACGTAGCCCTGAATAGCCCATCCACCCACGTAGCCCAGAATAGACCACCTACCCATGTAGCCCTGAATAGCGCATCCACCCACGTAGCCCTGAATAGCCCATCCACCCACGTAGCCCTGAATAGCCCATCCACCCACGTAGCCCTGAATAGCCCACCCACCCACGTAGCACTGAATAAGCCACCCACCCACGTAGCCCTGAATAGCCAATCCACCCACGTAGCACTGAATTGCCCATCCACCCACGTAGCACTTAATTGCCCATCCACCCACGTAGCCCTGAATAGCCTATCCACCCACGTAGCCCTGAATAGCCTATCCACCCACATAGCCCTGAATAGCCTATCCACCCACGTAGCCCTGAATAGCCTATCCACCCACGTAGCCCTGAATAGCCCATCCACCCACGTAGCCCTGAATAGCCCATCCAACCATGTAGCACTGAATTGCCCATCCACCCACGTAGCCCTGAATAGCCTACCCACCCACGTAGCCCTGAATAGCCCATCCACCCACGTAGCCCTGAATAGACCATCCACCCACGTAGCCCTGAATAGACCATCCACCCATGTAGCCCTGAATAGACCATCCACCCATGTAGCCCTGAATAGACCATCCACCCACGTAGCCTTGAATAGACCATCCACCCATGTAGCCCTGAATAGACCATCCACCCACGTAGCCCTGAATAGACCATCCACCCACATAGCCCTGAATAGACCATCCACCCACGTAGCCCTGAATAGACCATCCACCCACGTAGCCCTGAATAGCCCACCCACCCACATAGCCCTGAATAGCCCATCCACCCACGTAGCCCTGAATAACCTACCCACCCACATAGCCCTGAATAGCCCATCCACCCACGTAGCCCTGAATAGCCCATCCACCCACGTAGCCCTGAATAGCCCACCCACCCACGTAGCCCTGAATAGCCCACCCACCCACGTAGCCCTGAATAGCCCATCCACCCACGTAGCACTGAATAGCCCATCCACCCACGTAGCCCTGAATAACCTACCCACCCACATAGCCCTGAATAGCCCATCCACCCACGTAGCACTGAATAGCCCATCCACCCACGTAGCCCTGAATAGCCACTCCACCCACGTAGCCCTGAATAGCCCATCCACCCACGTAGCCCTGAATAGCCCACCCACCCCCGTAGCCCTGAATTACCCATCCACCCACATAGCCCTAAATAGCCCATCCACTCACGTAGCCCTGAATAGCCCATCCACCCACGTAGCCCTGAATAGCCCATCCACCCACGTAGCCCTGAATAGCCCATCCACCCACGTAGCCCTGAATAGCCACTCCACCCACGTAGCCCTGAATAGCCATCCACCACGTAGCCCTGAATAGCCCACCCACCCACGTAGCCCTGAATAGCCCACCCACCCACGTAGCCCTGAATAGCCCATCCACCCACGTAGCCCTGAATAGCCATCCACCCACGTAGCGCTGAATAGCCCACCCTCCCCCGGAGCCCTAAATAGCCCACCCACCCACGGAGCCCTGAATAGCCCATCCTCCCACATAGCACTGAATAGCCCACCCACCCACGTAGCCCTGAATAGCCCATCCACCCACGTAGCCCTGAATAGCCCACCCACCCACGTAGCCCTGAATAGCCTATCCACCCACGTAGCCCTTAATAGCCCATCCACCCACGTAGCCCTGAATAGCCCACCCACCCACATAGCCCTGAATAGCCACTCCACCCACGTAGCCCTGAATAGCCACTCCACCCACGTAGCCCTAAATAGCCCACCCACCCACGTAGCCCTGAATTGCCCATCCACCCACGTAGCCCTGAATAACCTACCCACCCACGTAGCACTGAATAGCCCATCCACCCACGTAGCCCTGAATAGCCCATCCACCCACGTAGCCCTGAATAGCCCACCCACCCACGTAGCCCTGAATAGCCCACCCACCCAAGTAGCCCTGAATAGCCCACCCACCCATGTAGCCCTGAATAGCCCATCCACCCACGTAGCCCTGAATAGACCATCCACCCACGTAGCCCTGAATAGCACACCCACCCACGTAGCCCTAAATAACCCATCCACCCACGTAGCCCTGAATAGCCACTCCACCCACGTAGTCCTGAATAGCCCATCCACCCACGTAGCCCTGAATAGCCCATCCACCCACGTAGCCCTGAATAGCCCATCCACCCACGTAGCCCTGAATAGCCCATCCACCCACGTAGCCCTGAATAGCCCATCCACCCACGTAGCACTGAATAGCCCATCCACCCACGTAGCCCTAAATAGCCCATCCACCCACGTAGACCTGAATAGCCCATCCTCCCACATAGCACTGAATAGCCCACCCACCCACATAGCCCTGAATAGCCCATCCACCCACGTAGCCCTGAATAGCCCATCCACCCACGTAACCTTGAATAGCCCATCCACCCACGTAGCCCTTAATAGCCCATCCACCCACGTAGCCCTGAATAGCCCATCCACCCACGTAGCCCAGAATAGCCCATCCACCCACGTAGCCCAGAATAGACCACCTACCCATGTAGCCCTGAATAGCCCATCCACCCACGTAGCCCTGAATAGCCCATCCACCCACGTAGCCCTGAATAGCCCATCCACCCACGTAGCCCTGAATAGCCCACCCACCCACGTAGCACTGAATAAGCCACCCACCCACGTAGCCCTGAATAGCCAATCCACCCACGTAGCACTGAATTGCCCATCCACCCACGTAGCACTTAATTGCCCATCCACCCACGTAGCCCTGAATAGCCTATCCACCCACATAGCCCTGAATAGCCTATCCACCCACATAGCCCTGAATAGCCTATCCACCCACGTAGCCCTGAATAGCCTATCCACCCACGTAGCCCTGAATAGCCCATCCACCCATGTAGCAGTGAATTGCCCATCCACCCACGTAGCCCTGAATAGCCCATCCACCCACGTAGCCCTGAATAGCCCATCCACCCACGTAGCCCTGAATAGACCATCCACCCACGTAGCCCTGAATAGACCATCCACCCACGTAGCCCTGAATAGACCATCCACCCACGTAGCCCTGAATAGACCATCCACCCATGTAGCCCTGAATAGACCATCCACCCATGTAGCCCTGAATAGACCATCCACCCACGTAGCCCTGAATAGACCATCCACCCACGTAGCCCTGAATAGACCATCCACCCACGTAGCCCTGAATAGACCATCCACCCACGTAGCCCTGAATAGACCATCCACCCACGTAGCCCTGAATAGCCCACCCACCCACATAGCCCTGAATAGCCGATCCACCCACGTAGCCCTGAATAGCCGATCCACCCACGTAGCCCTGAATAACCTACCCACCCACATAGCCCTGAATAGCCCATCCACCCACGTAGCACTGAATAGCCCATCCACCCACGTAGCCCTGAATAGCCCATCCACCCACGTAGCCCTGAATAGCCCACCCCCCCACGTAGCACTGAATAGCCCATCCACCCACGTAGCCCTGAATAGCCCATCCACCCACGTAGCCCTGAATAACCTACCCACCCACATAGCCCTGAATAGCCCATCCACTCACGTAGCCCTGAATAGCCCATCCACCCACGTAGCCCTGAATAGCCACTCCACCCACGTAGCCCTAAATAGCCCATCCACCCACGTAGCCCTGAATAGCCCACCCACCCACGTAGCCCTGAATTACCCACCCACCCACGTAGCCCTGAATAGCCCACCCACTCACGTAGCCCTGAATAGCCCATCCACCCACGTAGCCCTGAATAGCACACCCACCCACGTAGCCCTAAATAGCCCATCCACCCACGTAGCCCTGAATAGCCACTCCACCCACGTAGCCCTGAATAGCCATCCACCCACGTAGCCCTGAATAGCCCACCCACCCACGTAGCCCTGAATAGCCCATCCACCCACATAGCCCTGAATAGCCCATCCACCCACGTAGCCCTGAATAGCCCATCCACCCACGTAGCACTGAATAGCCCACCCACCCACGTAGCCCTAAATAGCCCATCCACCCACGTAGCCCTGAATAGCCCATCCTCCCACATAGCACTGAATAGCCCACCCACCCACGTAGCCCTGAATAGCCCATCCACCCACGTAGCCCTGAATAGCCCACCCACCCACGTAGCCCTGAATAGCCCATCCACCCACGTAGCCCTTAATAGCCCATCCACCCACGTAGCCCTGAATAGCCCACCCCCCCACATAGCCCTGAATAGCCACTCCACCCACGTAGCCCTAAATAGCCCACCCACCCACGTAGCCCTAAATAGCCCACCCACCCCCGTAGCCCTGAATTGCCCATCCACCCACGTAGCCCTGAATAACCTACCCACCCACGTAGCACTGAATAGCCCATCCACCCACGTAGCCCTGAATAGCCCACCCACCCACGTAGCCCTGAATAGCCCACCCACCCACGTAGCCCCGAATAACCTACCCACCCACGTAGCCCTGAATAGCCCATCCACCCACGTAGCCCTGAATAGCCCACCCAACCACGTAGCCCTGAATAGCCCATCCACCCAAGTAGCCCTGAATAGCCCACCCACCCACATAGCACTGAATAGCCCACCCACCCACGCAGCACTGAATAGCCCACCCACCCATGTAGCCCTGAATAACCCATCCACCCACGTAGCACTGAATAGCCCATCCACCCATGTAGCCCTGAATAACCCATCCACCCACATAGCCCTGAATAACCCACCCACCCATGTAGCCCTGAATAGCCCACCCAGACGTAGCCCTGAATAGCCCAACCAACCCACCTAGTCCTGAATAGACCATCCACCCACGTAGCCCTGAATAACCCACCCACCTACCTAGCCTTGAATAGACCATCCACCACCCACGTAGCCCTGAATAGCCCACCTAGCCCTGAATAGCCCACCCACCCAACTAACTGAACTGTCTTAAAATCTCAAAACAAATATGCTAAACATGAAGGAGAAGGGGGTCCAGAAAAAGCAACTACCTCCCCCTTAAACATATGAACCATCTATCTATTTATCTATTGCCGGACGCCGTGATCCCCAAAGGGGTGGCCACGAACGAAACGGCCCCATTCACCTCTGTCTCCAGTCAGTCGACGCCCTTCCTCCCATCCAGTACTACCTTCACTCATATACTACTTAGCTTCATCCTTCCACCTCTCATTCGGTTTACCTCGCCCTCTCTGTCCTTCAACTTCACTCTCATACACTCTTCTAGTCATTCTCTCATACGTTCCACATGGCCGAACCATCTCAAGGTATTCCTTTTCACACTTTCCAGCACATCTACATCCATACCACACCTCTCCCATACTTCCTCATTTGTCTGTCTATCCCTCCATGTGACTCCGCACGCACTTCTCAAGTACGGTAACTAATTTCCACCTATCTCACTCTTGGTTTGAGTCTCTTTACCAACGTCCATGCTTCGCTCCCGTAAGTCAGTGTCGGGATTACCACACTGTCATGCAAGGACTTCTTCACTTCCATGCTGACCACCCTATTTCTTGTTACTGCTTTCAGTGTTCCTACAACCCTCTTCCCCTGTTGCACCCTCTCCCGCACTTCTTCATCCATAGTCCCATCCTTACTCAACACACTGCCCAAATACTTAAATGAGATGACATTCTCCATAACCTGACCGTTCAACAATATAATAATTATAATAACCAATTCCCTTTACAATTATATTATATTATTCCCATTATCGAACAGACATCTTCTACCCATCTCCTAGGAATGGGTTAGGGAATATATTTGCCCTGCTTTTTTCAGAAATTCTCAAAATGAAAGTCGAAAAATATAATTGTGCCTAGTCGCTTTTCAATGCATCTATAATGAGCTGCATCGATTGGCCCAGAGCCTTGCATTGCCGTCAACAAAGAGGGAGGGATGGAAGGAGGGAGGGAGGTAAGTGGATAGTTGGATGAATGGAAGGAGGGAGGGAGGGAGGGGAGTGGATTGAGGGAGGTAGGGAGGCAAGTGGAGGGAAGTGAAGGGAGGAGGGCATTATTGATGATTGATCATAGGAGATAAAAGTCATGTCCCACATACAGAAGCATATATACATATTATATTATATATATATATATATATATATATATATATATATATATATATATATATATATATAAGAACGGTGGAAATCAGTTACTTGAGAAGTGCGTTCGGAGTTACATGGGGGGATAGACAGACGAATGAGGAAGTAAGGTGTGGTGTGGAGGTAGATGTGCTGGAAAGTGTGAAAAGGAACAACTTGAGATGGTTCGGCCATATGGAACGTATGGAAAGCGAGAGAATGACTAAGAGAGTGTACGAGAGTGAGGTGGAAGGACAAAGAGGGAGAGGTAAACCGAGAGAGAGGTGGAAGGATGGAGTTAAGAAGTATAAGCGTGAAAGCGGTGCTGGATGGGAGGAGGGGCGTCAACTGACTGGGGACAGAGGTTCATGGGGCCGATTCAGCCGTGGCCACCCCTTCGGTGATCACAGCGTCCGGCAATAGATAAATAAATAGATAAATAAATACAATAAGTGTGTGTGTGTGTGTGTGTGTGTGTGTGTGTGTGTGTGTGTGTGTGTGTTTTTTTCAATCATCCTCAACCACCAGAAAGATACGAACCACATTTCATTAAACCGGAGAGGGGTTGCAATAAGTACACCTGAAACACCCAATACCGACCCTTCATCAACCATTACCTCAATACAAGGTGTAATGGTTCTCTCACTCTCACTCTCTCTCTCTCTCTCTCTCTCTCTCTCTCTCTCTCTCTCTCACGGTTATAGACTGCATCACCGTTGATTCATTTAAACTCCGCCTAGACAAATATCTCGCATCAAACCCGCGACTGACTGCGTTTGTAAATGAATAACTTTATTTTATCCCCCCCTCAGTTACTAACCCATCTGTCCCCTACTAACTTCCTAATCCTGCCACGGACATTAGTTCCAGGGCAGTAATTCCCTTTCCAATGTTCCCTTACCCACTCTAAACCACTGTTTGGACACTTGATCCTCAGTGTTTTGGAGGACAAGCAACCTAGAAGGGTCACTAGATCTGTTGTTGCTTGATTTCCTTTGTACTCCTTTGTACTCCTTTGTACGGTGACAGACAAAGGTGCATCTCATTTTTGTTTCGTAATTACACGCAATTCCCCTCTTTGTCTCTCACACTCTCGCTCTCTCTCACACTCTCTCTCTCTCTCTCTCTCTCTCTCAGAAGTTATAAACTGCTCGTCAGAAGAGCAATTATACAAGGAGAGTAGATAGCATTTTGCATACATTGCAATTAAGTGTACTGTATAGTACAATTCGCAATATCTCAGTTCACGGTCGTTCACAGAGTCATCGAATATGGTCGGGCATCTTCTATGCTATGAATTCGTGAAGATATAGGGGGTGTTTTCGTGAAGATATAGGGGGTGTTTTCGTGAAGATATAGGGGGTGTTTTCGTGAAGATATAGGGGGTGTTTTCGTGAAGATATAGGGGTGTTTTCGTGAAGATATAGGGGTGTTTCCGTGAAGATATAGGGGTTTTTTCGTGAAGATATAGGGGGTGTTTTCGTGAAGATATAGGGGGTGTTTCCGTGAAGATATAGGGGTGTCTTCGTGAAGATATAGGGGGTGTTTTCGTGAAGATATAGGGGGTGTTTTCGTGAAGATATAGGGGGTGTTTTCGTGAAGATATAGGGGGTGTTTTCGTGAAGATATAGGGGGTGTTTTCGTGAAGATATAGGGGGTGTTTTCGTGAAGATATAGGGGGTGTTTTCGTGAAGATATAGGGGGTGTTTTCGTGAAGATATAGGGGGTGTTTTCGTGAAGATATAGGGGGTGTTTTCGTGAAGATATAGGGGGTGTTTTCGTGAAGATATAGGGGGTGTTTTCGTGAAGATATAGGGGGTGTTTTCGTGAAGATATAGGGGGTGTTTTCGTGAAGATATAGGGGGTGTTTTCGTGAAGATATAGGGGGTGTTTTCGTGAAGATATAGGGGGTGTTTTCGTGAAGATATAGGGGGTGTTTTCGTGAAGATATAGGGGGTGTTTTCGTGAAGATATAGGGGGTGTTTTCGTGAAGATATAGGGGTGTTTTCGTGAAGATATAGGGGGTGTTTTCGTGAAGATATAGGGGGTGTTTTCGTGAAGATATAGGGGGTGTTTTCGTGAAGATATAGGGGGTGTTTTCGTGAAGATATAGGGGGTGTTTTCGTGAAGATATAGGGGGTGTTTTCGTGACGTGTCGTGACGGTATCGGTGTAGACAGGATATTTACAAAGATTAAACGAAATAGCATTAATATTTCTAAACGTAACGTCCTTTGACGCCAGATGATGATGAACGTAATTTAAGGTTATTTCATCCATTTACGGCGCTGCGAAGGGGAACAGCTTGTTTAAGAAAACAAGCGAAACTATTCCTTGTACCTCCTTGTAACACACACACACACACACACACACTCTCCCTCTCTCTCTCTCAAAGACGCATCTCATAATTATTGCCTCGTACTTACAGGCAATTCCCACCTCTCACTCTCTCTCTCTCTCTCTCTCTCTCTCTCTCTCTCTCTCTCAGTGACAGACTAAGGACCATCTCATATTGCCTCCTACTTAAAGTCAATTTTTTTCTCTCTCTCTCTCTCTCTCTCTCTCTCTCTCATCTCGTATTGCCTCCTACTTACAGTCAATTCCGTGCATGCAAATGAAAGCAGAGAGGGGGTTCAATAAATACACCCGCTCCAGGTGCCAGTATGCAACCTAGTTCTGGCCGGGTGTACAGTCAAACGAGTGTCTTTTTTTCTTTGTTTATCCTTTTCTCCCTCGTGTTTAGCCCCATTAGTTTTGATATTTTAAGACGTTGATTATATTAATTTGGCAATTTTAAGACCTTTCGCCCCATTTATTTGTCAATGTAAAGACCATAGGTCAAAGGCCGGCTATAGCTCGCCACGAAAAAAATCGACACCTAAATGACACGAAAGGTATTAATATTGACACAAAAATGGGGCAAAAGGTCTAAAAACCGCCAAACTAATGCCCGAAAGTCTTAACATCTGAACATCAATGGGGCCAAACATGAGGGAGAAGGGGGGCCAGAAAAAACGACCAATCTCCCCTGAACCTAATCTTAGTTTGGCTGGCCTATGTTGGTTCATTAGGTTTGGCTGGCCTATGTTGGTTCATTAGGTTTGGCTGGCCTATGTTGGTTCATTAGGTTTGGCTGGCCTATGTTGGTTCATTAGGTTTGGCTGGCCTATGTTGGTTCATTAGGTTTGGCTGGCCTATGTTGGTTCATTAGGTTTGGCTGGCCTATGTTGGTTCATTAGGTTTGGCTGGCCTATGTTGGTTCATTAGGTTTGGCTGGCCTATGTTGGTTCATTAGGTTTGGCTGGCCTATGTTGGTTCATTAGGTTTGGCTGGCCTATGTTGGTTCATTAGGTTTGGCTGGCCTATGTTGGTTCATTAGGTTTGGCTGGCCTATGTTGGTTCATTAGGTTTGGCTGGCCTATGTTGGTTCATTAGGATTGGCTGGCCTATGTTGGTTCATTAGGTTTGGCTGGCCTATGTTGGTTCATTAGGTTTGGCTGGCCTATGTTGGTTCATTAGGTTTGGCTGGCCTATGTTGGTTCATTAGGTTTGGCTGGCCTATGTTGGTTCATTAGGTTTGGCTGGCCTATGTTGGTTCATTAGGTTTGGCTGGCCTATGTTGGTTCATTAGGTTTGTAATGAGTTTGGCGATTTAACACCTTTCGCCCCATTTCGTTGTCAATTTTAAGACCTTCCGTGCCATTTAGGTGTCGATTATTTCCTGGCGAGCGAAAGCGAGCCTGCAATTTTAAGAGGAACCGGCCTTCGGCCGGGATATTTTTCTACCGAAAAATGTACAAATTTATCTTGAAGGGGGGTCTAGGCCCTAGGGGGTGTTTTTCTAAGCTTGATGGAAGTGTAGGGAGGAAACTAAAAAAATATATGAATACATTAATTACTAGACCAAACAAACGGCCATCCTCCCCTTAAGCCGGTATCACACGAGAGCTTTTATAGTCAGTCAACATTCGATGATCAACATTTATCTGGTAACATTTCTGAAATAGTTTGCACTGGTATCGGAAACTAGACTGAATATTGTAAATGTCGACCTCATAAGCTGCCAGACCAGTGTTGAGGATTAAATGTTTAGGGAACAAGCGCTAGTGTGATACCTGCTTAATTGTTAGTTTCAAAGCACTTCATACTATTCCGATCATCACGAGGCAATTATATTAAGATTAGGGAGTGCCTATGAAAGAGTGAGGGTTATCCGAGGTAGTTTATACCCTCCTTGATCCGCAGAGAGCCTACCTAAGCTTAAGGGGAGGTTTTTAGTGTGTTTCCTAGACTTCCATCAAGCTTGAAATTACACCCCCTTGACCCCTTTTCAAGATAAATTTGTACATTTTTCGGTAGAAAAATTTCCCGGCCGAAGGCCGATTCCTCTTAAATTACAGGCTGGCTATCGCTCGCCAGGAAAAAATTGACACCTAAATGGGACGCAAGGTCTTAAAAGTGACATAAATGGGGTGAAACTTCTTAAAATCGCCAAACTAATGGGGCAAACATCTTAAAATCTCAAAAGCAATGGGGCTAGACATGAGAGAGAAAGGGGTCCAGAAAAAAGTCCCTCAAGTGGATATCTCCCCTTAATAAACTAGTCTAATGATGGCCATATTTACACCCTACAAACATATGATTTACGAGACAGACGCAGCCACAACTTAACATACCACACATATCAGGCAAGCACGGACATATTCAGACATTCATTTTTTCCCCGCAGCATCCAAGAGTGGAATCACCTCCCATATCACATAGTTAATAGCCCCACTCTTGATTCCTTTAGAAATAGGATCAGTAATCATAATCTCCCTAATCCTTGACCCGATCCTATCCCTTGCTCATAATTCCCCTGCACAACCCCCGCATATCACGCTGCCCGAGAGCAGCCCTCTGCGGGTCCCCCTAACAAGAAGAACAAGAAAGAAAGAATGGACTGATCTTAATGCGCGCCTCTTACTCTCACCTCCTTCGATAGCTCAGTTGGTAGAGCGGTGGACTGTAGAGGTTACTGGCGCAGACATCCATAGGTCACTGGTTCAAATCCGGTTCGAAGGACAAATATTTTTGTCGATAAATAGCTTTGCGAGGATCGGTAATTCTGCTGTTGCTTGCTTTCCTTTGTATCCCCTTGTGAAAATAAGTTCGGTAATTCCAAAGAACTTGACATGACACTACTACACTCTACAGGAACTTGAATTGACACATACGGTCGCGCTAATAAGTCATGTCTCGGCTGTCATTACGTTTGGTTCGCTCTGTGATGTATTAATGTCTGTCCGGTGTTGAATAGGGTGGCTAAGTACGTCAAGTCTCAGCTGTCATTACGTTTGGTTCGCTCTGTGCTGTTTTAATGTCTGTCAGATGTTGAATAGGGTGGGTAAGTGTAGAACATGTTTGTATATCTCACTCGAAACGGAGAAATCCTGGTTAAGGGGAGATCTCCACTTAAGGGATTTTTTTCTTGACCCCTTTCTCCCTCATGTTTAGCCCCATTGCTTTTGATATTATAAAACGTTTGCCCCATTAGTTTAGCGATTTTAAGAACTTTCACCCCATATTAAGACCTTTCGTGCCATTCAGGTGTCAATTTTATCCTGGCGAGCGATAGCGAGCCTGTAATAAAAGAGGAACCGGCCTTCGGCCGGGACATTTTTCTACCGAAAAATGTACAAATATATCTTGAAAGGGACTCAAGGGGGTGTAATTTTAAGCTTGATGGAGGTCTAGGGAACAAACTAAATACCTCCCCTTAACATGTGGCTGATACTGTATACAAAATATAGAAGAAAAACAAAACATACATAAGAAAACATACATAAGAAAACATACATAAGAAAACAAAACATACATAAGAAAACAAAACATACATAAGAAAACATACATAAGAAAACATACATAAGAAAACAAAAATTACATCTAAATTACACGATGTCTTAATATTGACCAAGAAAAGGGGCCAAAAACATAAAATCGCCAAATTAATGGACCAAACGTCTTAAAAATCCGAAAACTGAATGGGCTAAACATGAGGGAACCGGTGTCCAGAAAAACAAACCATCTCCCCTTAACCCCTTCAGCACGATGACGTCTCGTATTCTGGTCACCACTATACGATTATCTTGAACTTATAATCTGCCAGTTAAGGGGGGGGTGACCTGTTTTGGTTCTGTCCTTTTCTATCTTTCTCTAGCTTGTATCCATTTGGCCCCATTCAGCCTACTGTTTTAAGACGTTTATCCCCATCTAGGTGTCAATTATTTATTGGTGAGCGGTAGCGAGCCAGCATATTTTTTATTTCTGTTTGACAGCAGGCTAAATTTGTACATTTTTCGATAGAAAAATGTCTCCGGCGAAGCCGAATTTCTTCATATAATGCTGGCTCGCTATCGCTCGCCAGGAAGAAATCGACACCTAGATGGGGCTAAACGTCTTAAAATAGTTGACTGAATGGGGCCGAATGGATACAAGCCAGAGAAAGAGAGAAAAGGACAGAAATAACAAAAAGCAGGTCACCCCCTTTAAAACGAACTCCATACACCCCTCTGAATAACATTGGTCCTTCTTAACCCCTTATGCACTGGCGACGTGTTATTTAATTGTATTATGGCTACCATTAGGCGGTTTAGTCAGTTTAAAAAAGGCCTCCAGCAATTAACCCTCTCCGACATATGACGTGATTTTGAGCCTATTAAGGATACTTTAAAGCCTTTGTTACCATCAGGGGTATTTAGAAACCTTTAGTTTAGTTACTTCAACCTCTGCAGTTGTCTTTGAGTTAGCTGTGTTGAGCCTATTGGGGATACTTTAAAGCCTTTGTTACCATCAGGGATATTTAGAAACCTTTAGTTTAGTTACTTCAACCTCTGCAGTTGTCTTTGAGTTAGCTGTGTTGAGCCTATTGGGGATACTTTAAAGCCTTTGTTACCATCAGGGGTATTTAGAAACCTTTAGTTTAGTTACTTCAACCTCTGCAGTTGTCTTTGAGTTAGCTGTGTTGAGCCTATTGGGGATACTTTAAAGCCTTTGTTACCATCAGGGGTATTTAGAAACCTTTAGTTTAGTTACTTCAACCTCTGCAGTTGTCTTTGAGTTAGCTGTGTTGAGCCTATTGGGGATACTTTAAAACCTTTGTTACCATCAGGGGTATTTAGAAACCTTTAGTTTAGTTACTTCAACCTCTGCAGTTGTCTTTGAGTTAGCTGTGTTGAGCCTATTGGGGATACTTTAAAGCCTTTGTTACCATCAGGGGTATTTAGAAACCTTTAGTTTAGTTACTTCAACCTCTGCAGTTGTCTTTGAGTTAGCTGTGTTGAGCCTATTGGGGATACTTTAAAGCCTTTGTTACCATCAGGGGTATTTAGAAACCTTTAGTTTAGTTACTTCAACCTCTGCAGTTGTCTTTGAGTTAGCTGTGTTGAGCCTATTGGGGATACTTTAAAGCCTTTCTTACCATCAGGGGTATTTAGAAACCTTTAGTTTAGTTACTTCAACCTCTGCAGTTGTCTTTGAGTTAGCTGTGTTGAGCCTATTAGGGATACTTTAAAGCCTTTGTTACCATCAGGGGTATTTAGAAACCTTTAGTTTAGTTACTTCAACCTCTGCAGTTGTCTTTGAGTTAGCTGTGGGCAGAAAACTAATTTTAGAGAGGTAATTATAAGAGTGAGAGAACTCTATTTCTTATTGCTAATCTGGCAACCTCTGCGTCATAAATGCGTGAAAGGGTTAACAGGCTTCCAACTCTCACAGTTAACCCTTTTCACTACCCCAGATCCTTCTTAAACTGCACAACATCGCCTAAATATAGCTAGAATAGACAATAGGTTAATAGACAATAGGTTAATACTGACTCGGGCATGTGTTGATAAGGACGTTCCATATTAGTTCATCCGTGCGTCAAAATTATTCAATAAAATGTAGACCCCCTATCACTGCAGGCGTTTATACATACGGTACCAGGTAGTTAACCAGTCCTTACTCCCACAAGGGGTAGGGAGGATCAGCAAGAAGAGGTGACAGGAGAAGAACACCTATAACAGTTCGCCCACAAAAAGCAAGCACACAAGCGTTGAGAAGCACCAATCACTCATCAGGCATACCGGTACTCTATCAATTTATCCACATAAAAACAATTACGAACCTCTGATGACCCTCATAACTCATGTACCCTACCCAGAGAGGAGGGGAGGGGGGGATCTCTATATACCCAGAGAGGAGGGACGGGGGGAGGAAGGGGGGATGTCTATATACTCATAGAGGAGGGGGGATATCAATATACCCAAAGAGGAGGGAGGGGGAAGGGGGGGGAGGGGGGATCTCTATATACCCAAAGAGGAGGGACGGGAGGAGGGAGGGGGATCTTTATATACCCAGAGAGGAGGGAGGGAGAGAGGGGAGGGGGGAATCTATATCTACCCAGAGAGGAGGAGGGGGGAGGGGGGAAGGGGGGATGTCTATATACTCATAGAGGAGGGAGGGGGGGAGGGGGATCTCTATATACCCAGAGAGGGGGAGGGAGGGGGATCTTTATATACCCAGAGAGGAGGGAGGGGGAGGCGATCTATAAAATACCCAGAGAGGAGGGGGAGGGGGGGGGGGGGGAGGGGGACCTCTATATACCCAGGGAGGGGGGGGGGGGGGGTCTCTATATAGTATACCCAGAGAGGATGGGGGGGGGGGTTACCCATATATCATTATAGAGCTATTAAAGCACCGGATGGTAACTCTTTGAACGGTAATTAATTTCGATATTGGATGGTTGGCTTCACAACAGTCGGACCAAACATTAAATGTCATTGTATTCTGGCAACTATTAGACGAGTTTATTCAGCTTACAAAGGGCCTCCAGCAATTAACAAACTTAGAAATATTTCACAATCCCTTTTACTACCACAGATCCTTCATAAATGGCACAAAATCGTCTAAATATACCTAGAATCAAATTAAAAAGACGTGGCTGGTACAGAATGGTTAACATAGGACTTCAGAGGCTATCAACCGTTCTGGATTATTAAGCCAGCACACTGCAAGTCAAGAATAGCGTCAGGACTGGAGCCCCTTTCCGAGTCCCTTGCGGAAAAGGAATATAATCTGTTAATTAACACCCTTAGATATTCCGATGACGCATATTTTTGTGTCTGCTTGCTGGCTATTAGTAGACGATTTTCTTCAGACTAGGAAGGCTATATAGAAGTCAGAGGGTTGATTGAGATAGTCTTTACCCTCAGACTTCCCACAGATCCTTCCCAAGCTACATAAAATCGTCTAATGCTAGCCAGACTAAACTTTCAAAATACGCCATAATCATCAAAGGGTTAAGTCAATGGTTGTATGCCTCTCACCTTACTCTAGCTCTGATTATCCTGGTCAAATCTCTCTCTCTCTCTCTCTCTCTCTCTCTCTCTCTCTCTCTCTCTCTCTCTCTCTCTCTCTCTCTCTTTACACCAGGACAAATGATAAGGGGGAGGGGGGGGGGGAGACCTTCTGAGGAGTCTCGATCAACACAGGTTAATGGCGAGACAAACACTTGACAGAGAGAGAGAGAGAGAGAGAGAGTGTGGAAGTGGGGAGTGGGGAGGGAGAGGGAAAGGTAGAGAGAGAGAGAGAAGAGAGAGAGAGAGAGAGAGAGAGAGAGAGAGAGAGAGAGAGAGAGAGAGAGAGAGAGAGAGTTAGAGAGAGAGAGTTATATAGAGAGAGAGTGAGTATAATATCCCTTGTATCTCCCTCATAAAGACACAATTATTGTGAAGAATTAGGTCCCAAATACAAGGTGCGGGGAATAAGTTGAAGTTGAATAACACACGTAAAATTTATCAGGTCAAGTGGAAGCGGGGGTCTCTGTCTCTGTCTCTCTCTCTCTCTCTCTCTCTCTCTCTCTCTCTCTCTCTCTCTCTCAAAATCAAATCCCACACACCAGTCATAACACTAAATACCCTCCCCCCCCCCCCTCTGTAATCGCCTCATTAGTGGTAATTTGTGTCGACAGTATTCTGGAAGCCGCAATGGATCCTCAATTGATATTTAGGTGGTGCATTGCTGAGTTGATTTAGGCAGTGTTTTTGTTTGTGTTTATAGAAATATTTACTCTGGTACTGGTACTATATTTCACTTTGATCATATCGAGACGTATTGTGTTAATTCTAATCAAACATGTATAATGTATAGCAAGCATACCCCTAACGTATCCGCTATTATTTGTGTATTTAACTGTCTTCGTGGTGCAATGCATAAGTGTGTTGATTTTCGATGTGAGCATCCTAGGTTCGAATCCCCGGACTGCCACATGTGTTTGTTAATTTCATTAATCGAGTTTAGGAGTAAAGTTGGTTGGTGGAGAGAACATAATAATTTATGTTTTTAAGTTGAAATTTGATATTGAAACAAAAATAGCAAACAGAGAATTCCATTTCCATAGCACCTCAATACTGGATACTCAACCCAGATGGATTTGTCGCCATATTAGTTGAGATTATGGGCTGAAATTTGGCAACCAAGTAGATACCGCCTACAGTAAACCCCCATTCACATTATCTTGGTGAAAAACAAAACAAAAACAATGTATGCACAGCTTTGCCAAATTTAGGGGTAATAACTCCCGCTTCCCTCTCTTGACCTTCTGAAGTCAACCCTATCATACGAACATAAGAAAACGGGAGTCTGCAGAGAGCCGATTGGATCACACACGGCAGATCCCTTTCACACCCAACCTATCAAACAGACACAACTCTCCCTGACATCCCTTCCCCGCTCCTGAAGTCAACCCTATCATAAGAACTGCAGAGCCGATTGTATATTTAATGGAAATAAAATAAATATGAATCTGAATCCGATTGGCCTACACACGGCAGATCCCTTTCACACCCAACCTATCAAACAGACACAACTCTCCCTGACATCCCTCCCCTCTCCTGAAGTCAACCCGTCATATGAATTTCGGCGTTTTTTCCTCATCAGTTTGTTCATTACACGGGTGGAGGGCAGGGGTGGAAAGCAGAGGGGTGTGGATGGATGTGGAAGGGGATGTGAGAGGAGGAGTGGATTAGGGTGGAAAATATGGATGTGTGTGGAGGGGTGGACTAAGGTGGAGAATATGGATGTGTGTAGAGGGGTGGACTAGGGTGGAGAATAGGGGTGTGTGTGGAGGGGTGGACTAGGGTGGAGAACAGGGGGGGGGGGGGGTGTGGATGGATGTGGAAGAGGTGAACAGGGGTGTGAGAGAGAGGAGGGGTGGACTAGGGCGGAGGGAAGGGGTGGAGAACAGGGGTGTGTGTGTGGATGGATGTGACGGAGGGGGCTTCGGCTTGGGAGAGCTAGGGAAAAGGCAGGGAACTTAATTTTAAAGGGGTAGTGTGTGTGTGTGTGTGTGTGTTTTTTTTTTTTTTTTTTTTTTTTTTTTTTCCATCGCTAGACCTCCATCAAACTCAAAAACACCCCCTAGACCGGCCAAAGGCCGGTTCCTCCCAGAATAACAGGCTTACTATTGCTCACTAGGAAAATAATCGACACCTAACTGGCACGAACGGTCTTTATATTGAACAAGAAATGGGGCGAAAGGTCTTAAAATTGCCAAACTAATGAAACGAACGTCTTAAAATCTTAAAGCTAATGGGACTAAACATGAGGGAGAAAAAGCAACCACCTCCCCCTGTAACTTCATGTTAACCCTTTCAAGATCCGATGACGCCTTAATTTTTTTAAGCTAGTATTAGACGATTTTATTCAGATTAGGAAGGGCCTATGAAAGTCAGTGGTTTAATATGTGAGAAGTTTTACCCTTACGATTCCTACACTTTTTTTTAAGCAAGTATAATATTTGACGATTTTATTCAGATTAGGAGGGGCCTCTGGATCTATCTATCTATCTATCTATCTATTGCCTGACGCCGTGATCCCCGAAGGGGTGGCCACGAACGAACCGCCCCCATGCACCTCTGTCCCCAGTCAGTCGACGCCCCTCCCCCCAACCAGCACCGCCTTCGTTCATGTAGTTCCTCACTCCATCCTTCCACCTCATATTCGGTCTACCTCTCCCCCTCTGTCCCTCCACCTCGCTCTCGTACACCCTCTTAGTCATTCTCTCGCTTTCCATACGTTCCATATGGCCGAACCATCTCAAGTTGTTCCTTTTCACACTTTCCAGCACATCTACCTCCACACCACACCTCCTTCTTACTTCCTCATTAGTCTGTCTATCCCTCCATGTAACTCCGCACGCACTCCTTAAGTAATTCATTTCCACTGCTCTCACTCTTGGTCTGAGTCTCTCAACCAACGTCCATGCTTCGCTTCCGTAAGTCAGTGTCGGGATTACCACACTGTCATGCAAGGACTTCTTCACTTCCATACTGACCACCCTATTTCTTGTTACTGCTTTTAGCGTTCCTACAACCCTCTTCCCCTGTTGTACCCTCTCCCGCACCTCTTCATCCATAGTCCCATCTTTACTCAACACACTGCCCAGATACTTAAAAGAGTTGACGATCTCCATAGCCTGACCGTTCAGCTTCACCTCACACTCTGTGACTTCACCCCTTTCGAAGACCATAACCTTGCTCTTCCCCGTATTTACCTTCAAATTCCGTTTTTCGCACACTGTTCCAAACTCATTTACCAGACCCTGCAACTCCCATTCATTATCACTCATCAGAACTGTATCATCCGCAAACAGCAGTTTGGCCTCTGGATGTCAGTGGTTAATTAGGAGGGGCCTATGGATGTCAGTGGTTAATTAGGAGGGGCCTATGGATGTCAGTGGTTAATTAGGAGGGGCCTATGGATGTCAGTGGTTAATTTGTGAGATTCTATAATTCACTACAAACACTGCATCACAAAAAATGGAACCACGGTCGTCCTCTGGCCCGTAAGGGGATCGAACCCTCGACATCCGCGTTATTAGCACGGCGCTCTAACCAACTGAGCTAACAGGCCAAGTTAGAGGGTCTATTAGCTTTCTAGTTGCCTGTTTTCTTTTACTGACAATACATCAACTGAGGTAACAGAAAGAGAGAAAGAGAAAGAAAGAGAAAAAGAGAGAGAGAGAGTGTGTGTGTGTGTGTGTGTGTGTGTGTGTGCGCGCGCGTGCGTGCTGATGGAGAGAGAGGGAGTGTGTGTGAGAGGAGTATGTGGGTATGTGTGACGAAGACAAGAAAAATAGTCTAACGATCTTGGGTTCGAATCTGGTTGAAACAAAGAATCCATTGAGCCCTTTGAGTGCCAGTGACGTGTGCTATATTATATGCTACCTATATTTTGACGATATTATGCAGCTTAGGAAGGATCTGTGGAAGTTTTCCTACCGAAATATACAAAAATGTATCTTGATGGGGAGTCTAGGGGGGGGGGGGGGGGGGCTTAAACTTGGTGGAGGTCTAGCGAGTACACTATCAAATAAATACATAAATATATATATATATATACTAAAACTTGACCACTAAACCCTCAACTGTTTGTCACAGTGCTCATAGTGTAGTGGTTATCACATCTGTCTAACACACAGAAGGTCCCAGGTTCGATCCCTGGTGAGCACAATTATATTTTGCTTTGGAATAGAGATGATGTGATGACTAATTATTCATAATCCATGATTATAAAATATATATCTCGTGTTGAAAATGGAGTTCCGGATTTATTTAACCTGACTGAACATGTGTTAATACCGGTTCATAATTTGTTAAGAGGACAATGGTTATTTTTTGGGGGGTCTATTTATTTATATATTAATATATTTTTTAGTTTCCTCGCTAGACCTCCATCAAACTCAAAAACACCCCCTAGACCGGCCGAAGGCCGGTTCCTCCCAGAATAACAGGCTTACTATTGCTCACTAGGAAAATAATCGACACCTAAATGGCACGAACGGTCTTTATATTGAACAAGAAATGGGGCGAAAGGTCTTAAAATTGCCAAACTAATGAAACGAACGTCTTAAAATCTTAAAGCTAATGGGACTAAACATGAGGGAGAAAAAGCAACCACCTCCCCCTGTAACTTCATGTTATGGTGATGGGCTGGTCTATCAGAGTGAGAACTGAGCGATCTCTGCCATACCCATAGCTTACTCCGACTGTTCCTTTTACTTATATATTTCCTAGATCTCAAGTGACGGCGTCTTTTCCGTGGATTGACCTCCCAATCTACCAAGATTGGAAGCCAAAGCGTCACATTTTTCCTTTGCCCCTCAACTTTCTCTTCATAATTGCTGAGGGGCACAGGGCCCTGGGTGGGACTTTGGTTTCCCGGGCGTTTCCGCACCCTCCTCAGCTCCCCGCCATGGAGTGGCTTCGGTCACCCAGGCTTTATTGTGGTAGGCAGAGAGGGTTCTGTGGGGGCGCTCAGTTATGGCCTTGGCCTTGCTCGGGGCCTTGGGGCTGTTCGGCCAGGCAGCTTGGGGAACAACAACAACAACAACAACTTCATGTTAACCCTTTCAAGACCCGATGACGCCTTAATTTTTTAAAGCTAGTATTAGACGATTTTATTCAGATTAGGAAGGGCCTATGAAAGTCAGTGGTTTAAGGGATGGTATTTAGTTTGGTCCGTAGATATCCTTCAAGCTTAAAATTACACCCCCTTGAGCCCCTTTCAAGATAAATTTGTAAATTTTTCGGTAGAAAAATGTCCCGGCTGAAAGCCGGTTCCTCTTAAATTACAGGCTCGCTATCGCTCGCCAGGATAAAATCGACACCTAAATGGCACGAAAGGTCTTAAAATTGACAGAAATGGGTTGAAAGTTCTTAAAATCGTCACAATAATGGGGCAAACGTCTTGCAATTAGAAACACAATGAGGCTAAACATGAGGGAGAAAGGAGTCAAGAAAAAAATCCCTCAAGTGGATATCTCCCCTTAATATGTGAGAATGTTTACCCTTACGATTCCTACACTTTGTTTTAAGCAAGTATAATATTTGACGATTTCATTCAGATTAGGAGGGGCCTATGGATGTCAGTGGTTAATTTGTGAGCTTCTATAATTCACTACAAACACTGCATCACAAAAAATGGAAGCACGGTCGTCCTCTGGCCCGTAAGGGGATCGAACCCTCGACATCCGCGTTATTAGCACGGCGCTCTAACCAACTGAGCTAACAGGCCAAGTTAGAGGGTCTATTAGCTTTCTAATTGCCTGTTTTCTTTTACTGACAATACATAAACTGAGGTAACAGAAAGAGAGAAAGAGAAAGAGAGAGAGAGAGAGAGTGTGTGTGTGTGTGTGTGTGTGTGTGTGTGTGTGTGTGTGTGTGTGTGTGCGCGCGCGCGCGCGTGCGTGCTGATGGAGAGAGAAGGAGTGTGTGTGAGAGGAGTATGTGGGTATGTGTGACGAAGACAAGAAAATAGTCTAACGATCTTGGGTTCGAATCTGGTTGAAACAAAGAATCCATTGAGCCCTTTGAGTGCCAGTGACGTGTGTTATATTATATGCTACCTATATTTTGACGATATTATGCAGCTTAGGAAGGATCTGTGGAAGTTAAAAGGGTTGGTTGAGATATATTGAAGCCTTATTTATTGTCATAGGTCCTTCCTAAACTGAATAAAATAGTCTAATAGTTGCTAGCATATGATAGAAAGGACGTCCCTGGTACTGAATGGGTTAATAGACACAGGTAATATTCTGTAGTTCCTTGATCTGATCCAAACACGCCTAGAATCGGCATCATCCAAGAATAGTCAATGTTCAACAAGTAATCCTGTCAAATGGTACTGGGTGATATTTAAGAGGGAGGTATACAGTCGCTTTGTCTCCCTCATGTTTAGTCCCACTATCTTTGAGATCTTAAGACATTTGTTTCATTGGTTTGGCGATTTTAAGACCTTTTGCCCCATTTCTTTGTCAATATAGAGACCTTTCGTGCCATTTAGGGGTCAATTATTTCCTGGCGAGCGATAGCGAGCCTGTAATTCCAGGAAATGTTCCTACCGAAATATACAAAAATGTATCTTGATGGTGAGTCTAGGGGGAGGGGGGGGCCTTAAACTTGGTGGAGGTCTAGCGAGTACACTATCAAATAAATACATAAATATATATATATATATACTAAAACTTGACCACTAAACCCTCAACTGTTTGTCACAGTGCTCATAGTGTAGTGGTTATCACATCTGTCTAACACACAGAAGGTCCCAGGTTCGATCCCTGGTGAGCACAATTATATTTTGCTTTGGAATAGAGATGATGTGATGACTAATTATTCATAATCCATGATTATAAAATATATATCTCGTGTTGAAAATGTTGTTCCGGATTTATTTAACCTGACTGAACATGTGTTAATACCGGTGCATAATGTGTTAAGGGGACAGTGGTTATTTTTTGGGGGGTCTATTTATTTATATATTGATTTATTTTTTAGTTTCCTCGCTAGACCTCCATCAAACTCAAAAACACCCCCTAGACCGGCCGAAGGCCGGTTCCTCCCAGAATAACAGGCTTACTATTGCTCACTAGGAAAATAATCGACACCTAAATGGCACGAACGGTCTTTATATTGAACAAGAAATGGGGCGAAAGGTCTTAAAATTGCCAAACTAATGAAACGAACGTCTTAAAATCTTAAAGCTAGTGGGACTAAACATGAGGGAGAAAAAGCAACCACCTCCCCCTGTAACTTCATGTTAACCCTTTCAAGTTCCGATGACGCCTTAATTTTTTTAAGCTAGTATTAGACGATTTTATTCAGATTAGGAAGGGCCTATGAAAGTCAGTGGTTTAAGGGATGGTATTTAGTTTGGTCCCTAGATATCCTTCAAGCTTAAGATTACACCCCCTTGAGCCCCTTTCAAGATAAATTTGTACATTTTTCGGTAGAAAAATTTCCCGGCTGAAAGCCGGTTCCTCTTAAATTACAGGCTCGCTATCGCTCGCCAGGATAAAATCGACACCTAAATGGCACGAAAGGTCTTAAAATTGACAGAAATGGGTTGAAAGTTTTTAAAATCGTCACAATAATGGGGCAAACGTCTTGCAATTAGAAACACAATGAGGCTAAACATGAGGGAGAAAGGAGTCAAGAAAAAAATCCCTCAAGTGGATATCTCCCCTTAATATGTGAGAATTTTGACCCTTACGATTCCTACACTTTGTTTTAAGCAAGTATAATATTTGACGATTTTATTCAGATTAGGAGGGGCCTATGGATGTCAGTGGTTAATTTGTGAGCTTCTATAATTCACTACAAACACTGCATCACAAAAAATGGAAGCACGGTCGTCCTCTGGCCCGTAAGGGGATCGAACCCTCGACATCCGCGTTATTAGCACGGCGCTCTAACCAACTGAGCTAACAGGCCAAGTTAGAGGGTCTATTAGCTTTCTAATTGCCTGTTTTCTTTTACTGACAATACATCAACTGAGGTAACAGAAAGAAAGAAAGAGAGAGAGAGAGAGTGTGTGTGTGTGTGTGTGTGTGTGTGCGCGCGCGCGCGTGCGTGCTGATGGAGAGAGAGGGAGTGTGTGTGAGAGGAGTATGTGGGTATGTGTGACGAAGACAAGAAAATAGTCTAACGATCTTGGGTTCGAATCTGGTTGAAACAAAGAATCCATTGAGCCCTTTGAGTGCCAGTGACGTGTGCTATATTATATGCTACCTATATTTTGACGATATTATGCAGCTTAGGAAGGATCTGTGGAAGTTAAAAGGGTTGGTTGAGATATATTGAAGCCTTATTTATTGTCATAGGTCCTTCCTAAACTGAATAAAATAGTCTAATAGTTGCTAGCATATGATAGAAAGGACGTCCCTGGTACTGAATGGGTTAATAGACACAGGTAATATTCTGTAGTTCCTTGATCTGATCCAAACACGCCTAGAATCGGCATCATCGAAGAATAGTCAATGTTCAACAAGTAATCCTGTCAAATGGTACTGGGTGATATTTAAGAGGGAGGTATACAGTCGCTTTGTCTCCCTCATGTTTAGTCCCACTATCTTTGAGATCTTAAGACATTCGTTTCATTGGTTTGGCGATTTTAAGACCTTTTGCCCCATTTCTTTGTCAATATAAAGACCTTTCGTGCCATTTAGGTGTCAATTATTTCCTGGCGAGCGATAGCGAGCCTGTAATTCCAGGAAATTTTCCTACCGAAATATACAAAAATTTATCTTGATGGGGAGTCTAGGGGGCCCCCCCCCCCCCCCTAGACTCCCCATCAAGAGGGAGGGGGGGGCCTTAAACTTGATGGAGGTCTAGCGAGTACAATATAAAATAAATACATACATTTATATATATATATACTAAAACTTGACCACTAAACCCTCAACTGTTTGTCACAGTGCTCATAGTGTAGTGGTTATCACATCTGTCTAACACACAGAAGGTCCCAGGTTCGATCCCTGGTGAGCACAATTATATTTTGCTTTGGAATAGAGATGATGTGATGACTAATTATTCATAATCCATGATTATAAAATATATATCTCGTGTTGAAAATATTGTTCCGGATTTATTTAACCTGACTGAACATGTGTTAATACCGGTGCATAATTTGTTAAGAGGACAATGGTTATTTTTTGGGGGGGTCTATTTATTTATATATTAATATATTTTTTAGTTTCCTCGCTAGACCTCCATCAAACTTGAAAAAAAAACATCCATTAGATCCCCCTACGTGATTTTGATTTTTTTTTTTCTTTTTTTTTTCTTTTTCTTTTTTTTTATAGAAAAATGTCACGGCCGAAGGCCGTTTCATCCACAATTACAGGCTCGGTAATCGCTCGCCAAGAAAAAATCGACACCTAAAGGGCACGAAAGGTCTTAATATTGACAAAGAAATCGGGCGAAAGGTATTACAATCGACAAACTAATGAGGCAAACGTCTTAGAATCTGAAACTACATGTGTTTGTTAATTTCATTAATCGAGTTTAGGAGTAAAGTTGGTTAGTGGAGAGAACAATAACTAATAAAGATAAGCATGAGGAAGAAAGGGGACCAGAAAGACGGTCCATCTCCCCTTAACCTTTTTGATCATGAAAGGGCCATAGTATAAGTTGCCTACACTAATATAATATAATAATAATAATAATAATAATGGTAGTACCGGTAATAATAATAATAATAATAATAATAATAATAATAATAATGGTAGTACCGGTAATAATAATAATAATAATAATAATGGTAATAATAATAATAATAATAATAATAATAATAATAATAATAATAATGGTAGTACCGTAATTAATAATAATACTAATAATATAGTAATAATAATAATAATAATAAAATAATAATAGTAATAATAATAATAGTATTAATAATAATAATAATAATAATAATAATAATAATAATAATAATAATAGTATTAATAATAATAATAATAATAATAATAATAATAGTAATAATAATAATAGTATTAATAATAATAATAATAATAATAATAATAATAGTAGTAATAATAATAATAATAATAATAATAATAATAATAATAATAATAATATAAACCACCACACGACACCCCTATATTCCCCACAACCCACCCAACCCTTCCCCGCTCGAGTTACGGTCGGGATAAAAGAGAATCACGGTGAGTTACGGGAATGAGAGAGGGAGAGAGAGAGAGAGAGAGAGAGAGAGAGAGAGAGAGAGAGAGAGAGAGAGAGAGATAACCTCACGTGCAGAAGTCTAATTTAACTTAACTTATATCTTACATGTTATATTATGTAAGAGAGAGAGAGAGAGAGGCTAACATAGAATTTGCTACAAAGTGGAAAGTTAGGATAGCAAAGCAGAGAGAGAGAGAGAGAGAGGCTAACATAGAATTTGCTACAAAGTGGAAAGTTAGGATAGCAAAGCAGAGAGAGAGAGAGAGAGGCTAACATAGAATTTGCTACAAAGTGGAAAGTTAGGATAGCAAAGCAGAGAGAGAGAGAGAGGGGCTAACATTGAATTTGCTACAAAGTGGAAAGTTAGGATAGCAAAGCAGAGAGAGAGAGAGAGGCTAACATAGAATTTGCTACAAAGTGGAAAGTTAGGATAGCAAAGCAGAGAGAGAGAGAGAGAGAGAGAGAGAGAGAGAGAGAGAGAGAGAGAGAGAGAGAGAGAGAGAGAAAGGGAGCAAGGGGTGGCAGCTGAGGCGAAAGTTAGCATTAATTTGATTCACTGGAAGGAACATGAAAGAGAGAGAGAGAAAAAAAAACTCTCTCCCTTCGGTGTAATTACGAGAACCGAACTTTGGATCCAGAAAACAATGTAACTATATATAGCCCATTCATTCTAGTTGAGCAGAAATCGTAACCTCTAACCTCAGTAACTCAAAAAGGGCCAGAACAAATGAACTGTCAATTTAGGCTATACATATATTCCCTAGCCAAGTCTTCCTATTTGGTAGCAATGTTAGCTCGATTACTCTAGTCGTTTTTGAGTTATGAGAGGTTAGGGGTTACAATGTCTGCCCAACCTAGAATGAACAGACTTTTCTGTACAGTCGGCCAAATAAGTGATGTCGCGGCACCAAGTATATTTCGATCAATAATATATATAATTGGTGTCAGCACTATCTAAGCTATAATTCATCGTTTCGAGTGAGATACACTGACGTGTTCCTATCTATACACACCATATTCAACATCTGACAGACATTAATACAGCACACAGAGAGCAAAACGAAATGACAGCGATATACTGACGTGTTCCTATCTATACACACCCTATTCAACATCTGACAGACTTAATACAGCACACAGAGAGCAAAACGAAATGACAGCGATATACTGACGTGTTCCTATCTATACACACCATATTCAACATCTGACAGACATTAATACAGCACACAGAGAGCAAAACGAAATGACAGTGGAGACACGACACGGCCAACTGTACCAGCGACGTCTGTTATATTCTATTCTAGCTATAATGTAGACGATGTTAATACAGCTTAGGAAGGCTCTGGGGTATTTAGGAGGGTTGATTAAGGGAAGATATCCACTTGAGGGACTTTTTTACTTGACCCCTTTCTCCCTCATGTTTAGCCCCATTGGTTTTGAGATTTTAAGACGTTTGCCCCATTAATTTGGTGATTTTTAAGAATTTCAGCGCCATTCTGTCAATTTTAAGACTTTTCGTGCCATTTAGGTGTCGATTTTATCCTGGCGAGCGATAGCGAGCCTGTATTTTAAGAGTAATCGGCCTACTCGGCCTACGGCCGGGACATTTTTCTACCGAAAAATGTACAAATTTATCTTGAAAGGGGGTCAAGGGGGTGAAATTTTAAGATTGCTGGAGGAGTAGGAAACAAACTAGAAACCTCCCCTTAACCCCTTGAAGCTCTGACGCGTTTTAGCAGTTTATTTTGGCTGCCATTAGACGATTTTATGCAGCTTACTACAGATATGTGGGTATTATAAGGGTATGTGGGTATTGTAAGGGTATGTGGGTATTATAAGGGTATGTGGGTATTATAAGGGTATGTGGGTATTATAAGGGTATGTGGGTATTATAAGGGTATGTGGGTATTATAAGGGTAAGATATGTGGGTATTATAAGGGTATGTGGGTATTATAAGGGTATGTGGGTATTATAAGGGTATGTGGGTATTATAAGGGTATGTGGGTATTTTATGCAGCTTGCTAAAGATATGTGGGTATTATAAGGGTAAGATATGTGGGTATTATAAGGGTAAGATATGTGGGTAAGGGTAAGATATGTGGGTATTATAAGGGTAAGATATGTGGGTATTATAAGGGTAAGATATGTGGGTATTATAAGGGTAAGATATGTGGGTATTATAAGGTAAGATATGTGGGTATTATAAGGGTAAGATATGTGGGTATTATAAGGGTAAGATATGTGGGTATTATAAGGGTAAGATATGTGGGTATTATAAGGGTAAGATTGTGGGTATTATAAGGGTAAGATATGTGGGTATTATAAGGGTAAGATATGTGGGTATTATAAGGGTAAGATATGTGGGTATTATAAGGGTAAGATATGTGGGTATTATAAGGGTAAGATATGTGGGTATTATAAGGGTAAGATATGTGGTATTAAGGGTAAGATATGTGGGTATTATAAGGGTAAGATATGTGGGTATTATAGGGTAAGATATGTGGGTATTATAAGGGTAAGATATGTGGGTATTATAAGGGTAAGATATGTGGGTATTATAAGGGTAAGATATGTGGGTATTATAAGGGTAAAGACTATCTCAATCAACCCTCTGACTTCCATATACCCTTCCTAACCTGAATAAAATCGTCTAATAATTACCAGAAAACAAAAAAGAAATGCGTCTTGGATCTTGAAAGGGTTAAGGGGAGGTATTTAGTTTCTTCCCTAGAACTCCATCAAGCTTAAAATTACACCCCCTAGACCCCCTTTCAAGATAAATTTGTACATTTTTCGGTAGAAAAATGTCCCGGCCGAAGGCCTGTTCCTCTCAAATTACAGGCTCGCTATCGCTCGCCAGGAAAAAATCAACACCTAAATGGCACAAAAGTTCTTAAAATTGACAGAAATGGGCCGAAAGTTCTTAAAATCGCCAAACTAAAGGGGGCGAGCGTTTTAAAATCTAAAAAAGCAATGGGGCTAAACACGAGAGAGAAAGGGGTCCAGAAAAAAAAATCCCTCAAGTGGAAATCTCCCCTTAAGAGATAGTTCGAAGCTTTATAATTGCTAGATATCCTTCCTAAAGTGAGTAACATCGATCAGTAGTAGTCAGAATATAATGTTTAGAGAGATACCCAACATTACATACGGGGGGCCTAAAAGTGTCCCAGCCTCGTTATCGCTACCGCTCGCCAGGGAAACAAATCGACACCTAAATTGCACGAATGGTCTAAATATTGACAAAGAAATGGGGCGAATGGTCTTAAAATCGCCAAACTAATGAAGCAAAACTCTTTAAATCTCAAACAAGTGGGGCTAAACATGAGGAAGACGGAGGGGGCCAGAAAAACAGACCAGCTCCCCTTAAACATCGTGGGAATTTCATAACCAAAATTAAAAGGCAATAATTTGAATTCCGAAACACTGAATAATCTTGGAGGGGCGTTCTCTTGCTCTCTTCCCTTTCTGTTCGCTTCCTTTCATATATAAATATGTTCGTCTCTCTCGCATATTTATAAAATCCCTTAATGTTATCCAGTTGTTGTTGTTCCCCAGGCAAGGTCTCAAGCAAGGCCAAGGCTATAACCGAGCCCCCACAGAACCCTCCCTGCTTTACCACTAATAAAGCCAAGGTAACTGAAGCCTCTCTCAGGCAAGGAGCTGAAGAGGGTGAGGAAACGCCTGGGACACCGAAGCCCTACCCAAGGCCCTATGCTTCTTAAGGGAGCCCACCTCTCTTTTGTTCTGTTTCTCTCCCACTCTCTTTGGCTTGTATCCATTCTGCCCCATTCAGCCTACTATTTTAAGACGTTTAGCCCCATCCAGGTGTCAATATTTTCCTGGCGAGCGGTAGCGAGCCAGCATATTTATATTTTTGTTTTGCCATCAAGCTAAATTTGTAAATTTTTTGATAGAAAAATGTCTCCGACGAAGCCGGATTTCTCCATACAATGCTGGCTCGTTATCGCTCGCCAGGAAGAAATCGACACCTGGATGGGGATAAACGTCTTAAAACAGTTGGCTGAATGGGGCCGAATGGATACAAGCCAGGGAAAGAGAGAAAAGGAGAGAAAGATAAAAAAGGCAGGTGAAGGGAAAGTTGAGGGGCGCAAAGGAAAAATATGACTCTTTGGCTCCCAGTCTGCCAACCTCTATAGACCAGCCCATCACCAGAAAGGTAATGACAGCAGAGACACGACTTATTTGGCCGACTGTACAAGCGTGTGTTGTTGTATATAAACATAAGTATATCCCGCGTGACCCCGGAGTGACTCGAACACCCAGCCTTCTGATCTGGAGTCAGACGCGCTACCATTGCGCCACAGGGCCGATTAAATGTAGTCTATAGCCTTTCTTCCCATCTCATATTATATTCTTCCTCCATCCCACCTCCCCTTCTGTTTCTTAACCCCTCCTTCCTCCCCTCCCATACTATTCTTACTTCTTCCTTCCTTCATTAATTTTGTTTTTCTTCCTGCTCTCCCTCCCTACCTTCCTTCTCTCCTTCCCTTCCTTTCTTCCTTTTCTCCCTCCCTCCCTTCCTTGCTGCCTTCCTCCCTCCCTTCTTTCCTTGCTGCCTTCCTCCCTCCCTTCCTTTCTTCCTTTTCTCCCTCCCTCCCTTCCTTGCTGCCTTCCTCCCTCCCTTCCTTCCTTCTCTCCCTCCCTCCCTCCCTTCCTTGCTGCCTTCCTCCCTCCCTTCCTTCCTTTCTTCCTTTTCTCCCTCCCTCCCTTCCTTGCTGCCTTCCTCCCTCCCTTCCTTCCTTCTCTCCCTCCCTCCCTCCCTCTCTCGCCGAATAAATCGAAATGGAGGTGGCGTTTTACTTTATTTCAAAGAAAGTCTTAACCCTACCCTCTTGTCAAAACCTCAAATTGTGAACGTCGACGCATCTTTTGTGCTAATAAAGAATAATAAAGGTACAAAAATAATACTTGCATTAATATACAGACCTCCAGCTCAATCAGTGCAAACTGACCGAGAGATTTACGAACAAATTGCAGATGTAAGTAACTCACAAGATACCGTAATTTTTGGCGACTTTAATTTACCTGTGACCAAGTGGGGCGATACTCTTACTTCACACTCCGGACATGACTTGTATACGAACTTGCAAGAGAGTTCGCTTTATCAATTTGTTCGAAAGCCAATACCCGTGGTAATAACGTTCTTGACATTGTACTTGCAACAAAAGAAGAATTAATAGAGAATTTGAATGTTGGTGATGAATTCAGTAACAGCGACCATCGTACGATAACTTTCACTTTAAAGGTACTAGTAACGAACCAAATAGTAGCATCGAAAAAGTCCCTAATTTCAGAAAGCAAACTTCCATAAACTTAGAGCTATGTTTAAAGAAACTGACTGGCGCTTTTTAATTCACAATAACGACATAAATACATCTTGGAAGTTATTCGAAGCCACTTACCTAAAAGCAGTGCAAGACTGCATACCATCGAAAATACGGCGTCCAGGCCATAATAATAAGCCCAAATGGTGGAATAAAGATATTTCAAACTGCCTGCTTGCTAAAAAATTTGCTAATGATAGATTAAAATCCTCACAAAATGACGAAGAACGGCTGAAATTTGTAGAGCTACGACGCAAAGCCAAAAAGTTAATTAAGCAAAGTAAAAAGACCTTAGAGTTACATATTGCGAATCAAAGTAAAACAAACCCGAAAAAATTCTATAGTTATATCAGAAAGAAAAAGTAGTTACTTCAACTGTTGGACCGTTAGTCGATGAAAATGGAGAATACACCAAAGACGAAGTACAAATCATTAATGCCATCAATACCTTCTTTGCATCAGTTTTTACAACAGAAGACCTCAGTGATATCCCTACACCATCGCCGATTCAGATTGATAATTCAGATGTTCTAAGCAATATCACCGTTACAGAGAGAGAAGTATTGAATTGTTTAGATAAACTCAAGGTAAATAAAATTCCTGGACCTGATACAATCTCGCCTAGAGTTCTAAAGGAAGCTAAGGATGAGCTCTCCAAACCACTGACATTACTATTCAATAATCCCTTGCCGTCTGGAACTATGCCCGATCAGTGGAAATAGCCAACGTAACACCGATATTCAAAAAAGGCAGCAAATCCCTACCCAGTAACTATCGTCCAATTAGCTTAACCTCAGTTGTATGTAAAATGCTAGAAAACGGTCATACGAGACAGACTCGTAAATCACTTAGAGGAAATAACATACTTAAAGATACTCAACAGGGCTTTCGTAAAAAACGTTCCTGTTTAACAAACCTCTTAGACTTCTTCCACGATATCCTCAACCTCTATGATGAGAGTAAAGCTGGAGATATTATATACCTTGATTTTCAAAAAGGCCTTTGACAAAGTTCCCCACAAACGTTTACTGCTAAAACTAAAAGCGCATGGAATACAAGACGGTGTGTTGAAAATTGGATAGAAAAATTGGGCCTCAGCGACAGAACAGACAAAGAGTAGTCCATAAATGGTAAGGCATCTAAATTGGGACCAATGTAAGTAGACTGGGTGTAATACCAGGGATCGGTACTAGGACCAATTCTCTATTCTAATTTACATCAACGACATAGATGAGGGTCTAACCTGTCACAATCTCACAAATTTGCTGACGATACAAAAATTGCCAAATAGCGTAACTATCAAAAGAACAAGTTGACGATATGGCAACACAATCTAGATAAATTGTCATGTTGGGCCCAAATTTGGCAAATGAGTTTCAATTGCGGATAAATGTAAAGTACTACATATCGGATACCTAAATGAGGAAACGCAAACTACTTCGATGGAAATGGCACTCAGCTTAAGAATGGAAACAGAAGAAACCGGGATCTGGGAAGTAACAATATCGAGTAACCTAAAACCGAGTCAAACAATGTTCAGAAGTTGTTAAGAAGGCAAACAACAATAATTGGCTTTATAAGGGCAGGTCATTTGAGCATTAAATCCAAAGAAGTTATCCTAACCCTTTACAATTCCTTAGTCCGCCCTCTTCTGGAATACTGCGTTTCAATCCTGGTGCCCTTATTACCAAACAAGATAGATATAAACAAGCTAGAAACGAGTTCCAACGTAGAGTTACCACAAATGATACCTTCAGCCCTAAAGACACAAAACCATACGCACGAGCGTCTTAGAGCAATTTAAAATCTAGTTTCCTGTTAACCCAGCGCAGATTAAGAGGTGACCTTAATTCAAGTGTTCAGAAATCATCAAAGGCCTATCGACAATCTGAACTGTAGTAAGTACATTCACTATCGACCAATCTAATTACAAACATCACGGGGAAACGGCTTGCAAAATTATTGGTAAATCTTTTAACTCACACGAATGCTACGAATGTCTTCTTCAATCCGAGTTGTCAAAATGTGTGAATGGTGCCTTTCTTCCCCGAAACGTTATAGACTGCCATCCACCGTTGATTCATTTTAAACTCCGCCATAGGACAAATATCTCGCTCATTCAAACCCGCGACTGACCACCTGGAAGGCGTTTGTAAATGAATACCTTTATTTTAATCACCCCCTCAGTTTACTAAATAACCCATCTGTCCCCTACTAACTTCCTAATCCTGCCACGGACATTAGTTTATCCAGGGCAGTAATTCCCTTTCCAATGTTCCCTTACCCACTCTAAACCAACTGTTTGGACACTTGATCCTCAGTGTTTTGGAGGACAAGCAACCTAGAAGGGTCACTAGATCTGTTGTTGCTTGATTTCCTTTGTACTCCTTTGTACTTTGTACTCCCTTCCTTGCTGCCTTCCTCCCTCCCTTCCTTCCTCCCTCCCTTCCTTTCTTCCTTTTCTCCCTCCCTCCCTTCCTTGCTGCCTTCCTCCCTCCCTTCCTTCCTTCTCTCCCTCCCTCCCTCCCTTCCTTGCTGCCTCCCTCCCTCCTTTCCTTCGTTCCTACTATTTTACTTCTTTCCTGTTTTTCTTTCTCCCTGCCTGCCTGCCTGCCTGCCTGCCTGCCTGCCTGCCTGCCTGCCCTTCCTTCCTTCCTTCCTTCCTTCCTTCCTTCCTTCCTTCCTTCCTTTATTTTCCTTCCTCCCTCCCTCCCTTTCCTTTTTCTTCCTACCGCCCCTTTTCCTCCCCTTTTTGCCCCTCTCCCTTCTTCTTCCTTCCTTCACCCTCATTCGCTCCCTCTCTCACAATATTTTTCCCCGACCTCATCCCCCAGAGCTCATGCATTGTATTAAGGCGAACCCCACCCCCCACCCCCTCTCTCTCTCTCTATCTATGTATCTATCAATCTATCTATCTCTATCTCTCTCTACTTCTTCTTTCTCATACATTCTATTAAAGCGATCGCCGTCTCTCTCTTTCTCCTCGTCGCTCTCTCT
>CM064527.1:812961-817961 GCA_032716605.1 Paralithodes platypus
CAAAGAGAAAAACGTACAGTGAGGAAACCAAAGAAAAAAACGTACAGCGAGGAAACCAAAGAAAAAAACCGTACAGTGAGGAAACCAAAGAAGAAAAACGTAGTGAGGAAACCAAAGAAAAAAACGTACAGCGAGGAAACCAAAGAAAAAAAAAACGTACAGTGAGGAAACCAAAGAAAAGAAAAACGTAGTGAGGAAACCAAAGAAAAAAAAACGTACAGTGAGGAAACCAAAGAAAAAAACGTACAGCGAGGAAACCAAAGAAAAAAAACGTACAGTGAGGAAACCAAAGAAAAAAAAACGTACAGTGAGGAAACCAAAGAAAAAAACGTAGTGAGGAAACCAAAGAAAAAAACGTACAGCGAGGAAACCAAAGAAAAAAAAACGTACAGTGAGGAAACCAAAGAAAAACACGTACAGCGAGGAAACCAAAGAAAAAAACGTACAGCGAGGAAACCAAAGAAAAAAACGTACAGCGAGGAAACCAAAGAAAAAACGTACAGTGAGGAAACCAAAGAAAAAAACGTACAGTGAGGAAACCAAAGAAAAAACGTACAGTGAGGAAACCAAAGAAAAAAACGTACAGTGAGGAAACCAAAGAAAAAAACGTACAGTGAGGAAACCAAAGAAAAAAACGTACAGTGAGGAAACCAAAGAAAAAAACGTATAGTGAGGAAACCAAAGGAAAAAACGTACAGTGAGGAAACCAAAGAAAAAATCGTACAGCGAGGAAACCAAAGAAAAAAACGTACAGTGAGGAAAACAAAAGAAAAAACGTACAGTGAGGAAACCAAAGAAAAAAAAGTACAGTGAGGAAACCAAAGTAAAAACGTACAGTGAGGAAACCAAAGAAAAAAACGTACAGTGAGGAAACCAAAGAAGAAAAAAACGTAGTGAGGAAACCAAAGAAAAAAAAAACGTACAGTGAGGAAACCAAAGAAAAGAAAAACGTAGTGAGGAAACCAAAGAAAAAAACGTACAGTGAGGAAACCAAAGAAAAAAACGTACAGCGAGGAAACCAAAGAAAAAAAACGTACAGTGAGGAAACCAAAGAAAAAAAACGTACAGTGAGGAAACCAAAGAAAAAAACGTAGTGAGGAAACCAAAGAAAAAAACGTACAGCGAGGAAACCAAAGAAAAAAAAACGTACAGTGAGGAAACCAAAGAAAAACACGTACAACGAGGAAACCAAAGAAAAAACGTACAGCGAGGAAACCAAAGAAAAAAACGTACAGCGAGGAAACCAAAGAAAAAAAACGTACAGTGAGGAAACCAAAGAAAAAACGTACAGTGAGGAAACCAAAGAAAAAAACGTACAGTGAGGAAACCAAAGAAAAAAACGTACAGTGAGGAAACCAAAGAAAAAAAACGTACAGTGAGGAAACCAAAGAAAAAACGTACAGTGAGGAAACCAAAGAAAAAAACGTACAGTGAGGAAACCAAAGAAAAAAACGTATAGTGAGGAAACCAAAGGAAAAAACGTACAGTGAGGAAACCAAAGAAAAAATCGTACAGCGAGGAAACCAAAGAAAAAAACGTACAGTGAGGAAAACAAAAGAAAAAACGTACAGTGAGGAAACCAAAGAAAAAAAAGTACAGTGAGGAAACCAAAGTAAAAACGTACAGTGAGGAAACCAAAGAAAAAAACGTACAGTGAGGAAACCAAAGAAGAAAAAAACGTAGTGAGGAAACCAAAGAAAAAACGTAGTGAGGAAACCAAAGAAAAAAACGTACAGTGAGGAAACCAAAGAAAAAAAAAACGTATAGTGAGGAAACCAAAGAAGAAGAAAAAAACGTACAGTGAGGAAACCAAAGAAGAAGAAAAACGTACAGTGAGGAAACCAAAGAAAAAAACGTACAGTGAGGAAACCAAAGAAAAAACGTATAGTGAGGAAACCAAAGCAAAAAACGTACAGTGAAGAAACCAAAGAAAAAACGTATAGTGAGGAAACCAAAGAAAAAAACGTAGTGAGGAAACCAAAGAAAAAACGTACAGTGAAGAAACAAAAGAAAAAACGTATAGTGAGGAAACCAAAGCAAAAAACGTAGTGAGGAAACCAAAGAAAAAACGTAAGAAAGTCTAGGGGTCGTATTTCTAAGCTTGATGAAGGTCTAGGGAGGAAACTAAGAAATAAAGGAATAAATGAATTAATAGACCAAAAAAACGGCCCATCTCCCTTTAATTTGGCATTCATTCACCACCTCCCCAAACACCATCCACCGTTCTTCATATACATAACGTATATACTGTATATATATATACTGTATATATATATACTGTATATATATATACTGTATATGGTTAGATCCATACATTATCCTCACCATATACCTTCATGATCCCTACTTAACCCCCTCTCCCTCCATACCCCCTCCTTTTCTCTCTCCACCACCACCACTCCTACACCCCCTTAACCCCCAGCTGTCTTCCTCCACCACCACCCGCCGTTACACCCCCCTTCTCTCTCTCTCTCTCTCCCTCCACCACCACCACCACCATCACCCCCCCCCCCCCCCCACCCCCCTCTTCCTCCGATACCCATACACTCCCAGTCAAATAAATGAGGGGCATATTTTGTCTCTTTGTGTCTCTTCCCCGGCAATAAAAGAAATAAAGGAGAGAGAGAGAGGGGGCGAGGGGAGGGGGGGGGGGGGGGCGGAGATCCCGGATACCCCATAATATATAGGGGGGGTGTCTGACAAAGCTCCTCTTCTCGGCGTTGGAGTACACTCGGATACCATAGTCTCTACCCGACTCATACAATGTCCTGAACTGCACGCCTATTAACCCCTTGACCACCATTACGTTATTGTCATCATATTCTGGTTATCATTAGATGATGATTTCCTTTAGTTTGTAACCTACTTATACGGCTCAAATGGGTAAATACATCTTGATAAACCCTCTAGTAACATAGGTCCTTCTGAAACTGCATAAAATCATCAACATTTAGCCAGAATCAAAGTACAAAAGACGTCATGGTGGTGAAGACGTCATGGTGGTGAAGAGGTCATGGTGGTGAAGACGTCATGGTGGTGAAGACGTCATGGTGGTGAAGAGGTCATGGTGGTGAAGACGTCATGGTGGTGAAGAGGTCATGGTGGTGAAGACGTCATGGTGGTGAAGACGTCATGGTGGTGAAGACGTCATGGTGGTGAAGACGTCATGGTGGTGAAGACGTCATGGTGGTGAAGACGTCATGGTGGTGAAGACGTCATGGTGGTGAAGACGTCATGGTGGTGAAGAGGTCATGGTGGTGAAGAGGTCATGGTGGTGAAGAGGTCATGGTGGTGAAGACGTCATGGTGGTGAAGAGGTCATGGTGGTGAAGAGGTCATGGTGGTGAAGACGTCATGGTGGTGAAGACGTCATGGTGGTGAAGACGTCATGGTGGTGAAGACGTCATGGTGGTGAAGACGTCATGGTGGTGAAGACGTCATGGTGGTGAAGACGTCATGGTGGTGAAGACGTCATGGTGGTGAAGACGTCATGGTGGTGAAGACGTCATGGTGGTGAAGACGTCATGGTGGTGAAGAGTCATGGTGGTGAAGACGTCATGGTGGTGAAGAGTCATGGTGGTGAAGACGTCATGGTGGTGAAGACGTCATGGTGGTGAAGACGTCATGGTGGTGAAGACGTCATGGTGGTGAAGAGGTCATGGTGGTGAAGACGTCATGGTGGTGAAGACGTCATGGTGGTGAAGAGGTCATGGTGGTGAAGACGTCATGGTGGTGAAGAGGTCATGGTGGTGAAGACGTCATGGTGGTGAAGACGTCATGGTGGTGAAGAGGTCATGGTGGTGAAGAGGTCATGGTGGTGAAGACGTCATGGTGGTGAAGACGTCATGGTGGTGAAGACGTCATGGTGGTGAAGACGTCATGGTGGTGAAGACGTCATGGTGGTGAAGACGTCATGGTGGTGAAGAGGTCATGGTGGTGAAGAGGTCATGGTGGTGAAGAGGTCATGGTGGTGAAGACGTCATGGTGGTGAAGACGTCATGGTGGTGAAGACGTCATGGTGGGGAAGACGTCATGGTGGTGAAGACGTCATGGTGGTGAAGACGTCATGGTGGTGAAGAGGTCATGGTGGTGAAGAGGTCATGGTGGTGAAGACGTCATGGTGGTGAAGACGTCATGGTGGTGAAGACGTCATGGTGGTGAAGAGGTCATGGTGGTGAAGACGTCATGGTGGTGAAGACGTCATGGTGGTGAAGAGGTCATGGTGGTGAAGAGGTCATGGTGGTGAAGAGGTTAACGCCTCCTGTACCGGCAACGTCTTTTGTACTTTATTCAGGCTACTATTAGACGACTTTATTCAGTTTAAAAAGGGCCTCCAGCAATTAACAGGCTTCGAACTATCTCACTTAACCCTTTTCACTACCACAGGTCCTTCTTAAACCGCACAAAATCGTCTAAATATACAGTAGATAGAATAACATTTAAAAAGACGTCGCCGGCACAGATGGGGTTAACGCCTTCTGTGCCGATGTAGTCTTTCTAATTTTATGCTAGCAACATTTAGAGGATTTCGTGCAGTTGAAGAGGGATACGAAACTTGATATCAGTATTGCACCAGAATCTCAGATGCAATGGTTTCCAATATATCCCATGGGGTGATATAGGTTTAAGGGGAGGTTTTTAGTTTAATCCCCTACACATCCACCAAGCTTAAAATAACACCCCTAGACCCCCTTTCAAGATAAATTTGTACATTTTTCGGTAGAAAAATGTCCTGGCCGAAGGCCGGTTGCTTTTAAATTACAGGCTCGCTATCGCTCGCCAGGAAAAAATCGACAACTAAATGGCACGAAAAGTCTTAATATTGACAGAAATAGGGCGAACGTTCTTAAAATCGCCAAACTAATGGGGCGAACGTCTTAAAATCTCAAAGGCAATGGGACTAAGCATGAGGGAAAAGGGGTCCAGAAAAAATATCCCTCAAGTGGAAATCTCCCCTTAATTGCCATACAATTTTCCAAGATAAATGCCATAATTCACCCT
>CM064527.1:822961-840461 GCA_032716605.1 Paralithodes platypus
TACGCTGAATTCTCTCCAATGAATCTATGTCCATTCTGTAATAAGGACACCAAAATTGGACAGCATAATCCATATGGGGTCTCACTAATGACAAGTAAAGTTTTAAGATAACATCAGCAGTTCTGTTACTCACACTCCTAGAGATGAACCCGAGAATCCTGTTTGCCTTATTACGAACGCGTATACACTGTTTTCTAGGCTTCAAATCATTGCTAACAAACACACCTAGATCTTTCTCGCAGTCTGAATTTTCTAATTCTAAATTAGCTAGTTTATATTTAACATTTGTTTGCATCTTCCCTATCTTTAATACCTTGCATTTGTCAATGTTAAACTTCATCTGCCAATTTACTGACCATTCATGTAAGGTATCTAGATCCCTTTGGAGGCACTCTATATCGCTATCTGAATCAATTGATCTCCCCATTTTAGTATCGTCTGCGAATTTACTTATCCTACTAGTTATACCTAAATCTAGGTCATTTATGTATATAAGAAACAACAGGGGACCTAATACCGATCCCTGGGGGACACCACTTTTGACTGCTCCCCACTCTGACTTGGTACCATTTATGCTGACTCTCTGTTTCCTACCAATTAGCTCACTACATATGTGAGTTATATATTACATTGGATCCACTATAATACATATGTGAGTTATATATTACATTGGATCCACTATAATACATGTCAGTTATATATTACATTGGATCCACTATAATACATATGTGAGTTATATATTACATTGGATCCACTATAATACATGTCAGTTATATATTACATTGGATCCACTATAATACATATGTGAGTTATATATTACATTGGATCCACTATAATACATATGTGAGTTATATATTACATTGGATCCACTATAATACATGTCAGTTATATTACATTGGATCCACTATAATACATATGTGAGTTATATATTACATTGGATCCACTATAATACATATGTGAGTTATATATTACATTGGATCCACTATAATACATATGTGAGTTATATATTACATTGGATCCACTAATACATATGTGAGTTATATATACATTGGATCCACTATAATACATGTCAGTTATATATTACATTGGATCCACTATAATACATATGTGAGTTTATATTACATTGGATCCACTATAATACATATGTGAGTTATATTACATTGGATCCACTATAATACATATGTGAGTTATATATTACATTGGATCCACTATAATACATATGTGAGTTATATATTACATTGGATCCACTATAATACATATGTGAGTTATATATTACATTGGATCCACTATAATACATGTCAGTTATATATTACATTGGATCCACTATAATACATATGTGAGTTATATATTACATTGGATCCACTATAATACATATGTGAGTTATATATTACATTGGATCCACTATAATACATATGTGAGTCATATATTACATTGGATCCACTATAATACATATGTGAGTTATATATTACATTGGATCCACTATAATACATATGAGAGTTATATATTACATTGGATCCACTATAATACATATGAGAGTTATTTGATCTATTCTGCAAACGATAGTGAAACGCACAAACAAACAATGTGTCCAATTTATCCCATTCCGTACCGGTGCCGTCCTTTTAACTCTATTCTGGCCACTATTAGACTTTATTCTGGCCACTATTAGACTTTATTCTGGCCACTATTAGACTTTATTCTGGCCACTATTAGACTTTATTCTGGCCACTATTAGACTTTATTCTGGCCACTATTAGACTTTATTCTGGCCACTATTAGACTTTATTCTGGCCACTATTAGACGATTTTCTTCAGTTTTAAAAAGGGCCTCCAGCAATTAACCAGCTTCGAACCATCTCATTTAACCTCTTTTCCTACCACAGAGCCTTCTTAAGCTGGACAAAATCGTCTTAATATAGCCAGAAGAAACTGTAAAAATGCGTCATAATTGCCAAAGGGTTAAGGGGAGGTTTTTAGTTTGGTCTCTAGATATCCATCAAGCTTAAGATTACACCCCCTTGAGCCCCTTTCAAGATAAATTTGTACATTTTTCGGTAGAAAAATGTCCCGGCTGAAAGCCGGTTCCTCTTAAATAACAGGCTCGCTATCGCTCGCCATGATAAAATCGACACCTAAATGGCACGAAAGGTCTTAAAATTGACAGAAATGGGTCGAAAGTTCTTAAAATCGTCAAAATAATGGGGCGAACGTCTTAAAATTAGAAAAGCAATGGGGCTAAACATGAGGGAGAAAGGAGTCCAGCAAATAATCCCTCAAGTGGACATCTCCCCTTAACCCCTACAGTACCAGGGGTGTCCCTTTTATCATATTCTGGCAGCTACTAGATGATATTATTAAGCATAGGAAGGAGCTCTAGCAATTATAAGGCTTCAAACTATCTGGACCATCCTATTTAACTACCACTGATCCTTCCTAAGCTGCATAATATTGTCTAAATATAGGTAGAATATAATATAACACACGTCGCTGGTACTGAAAGGGTTAACAATCTACACACATACATTCACTATATGTCTGTGTTTTGGAACGATGAACATTAAATTAGATTTGTTTGATCTGTTTCATGTACGTTCGTGTAATCGTACCAAAGCAATCATATATCCGGTTTGATATATCGCACTGTATAATACCTTGTGATGCCACTAAAACCAATTCCATATCCAGTGTACTGCATGTACGGTGGCGCTAATAAGTCATGTCCCAGCTGTCATTACGTTTGGCTTGCTCTGTGCTGTATTAATGTCTGTCAGATGTTGAATATGGTCAGTAAAGATAGGAACATGTTTGTATATCTCACTCGAAACGATGAATTAATGCTTATATAGTGCTGCTACCAATTATTGATCGAATTATACTTGGTGCCGCGATCAGGGTGCGGCTTCACTGTTTAGGCCGACTGTACACTCGTATACCATAGTCTCCAGCCCAATCATAACAATTCGTGGACCCCCTATGTTTTTCTTTATGCAATTGTAAATATCTGGATTGACTTTTTGTGTAGATGTTGCTTTTCAATACAAAGCATATATAATTTTGTAGTTGATAAATAGAACATTATATTCATACAATCGTTTCCAGAGATATACTTCCATAATTAGAAATAGCCGAAACCAACGAATATTTATTAGTGGGCTGGAGACCATGGTTTCCGAATGTACCGTACACGTTCGTTATTCTCTATTAGTGGGCTGGAGACCATGGTTTCCGAATGTACCGTACACGTTCGTTATTCTCTATTAGTGGGCTGGAGACCATGGTTTCCGAATGTACCGTACACGTTCGTTATTCTCTATTAGTGGGCTGGAGACCATGGTTTCCGAATGTACCATACACGTTCGTTATTCTCTATTAGTGGGCTGGAGACCATGGTTTCCGAATGTACCATACACGTTCGTTATTCTCTATTAGTGGGCTGGAGACCATGGTTTCCGAATGTACCGTACACGTTCGTTATTCTCTATTAGTGGGCTGGAGACCATGGTTTCCGAATGTACCGTACACGTTCGTTATTCTCTATTAGTGGGCTGGAGACCATGGTTTCCGAATGTACCGTACACGTTCGTTATTCTCTATTAGTGGGCTGGAGACCATGGTTTCCGAATGTACCGTACACTTTCGTTATTCTCTATTAGTGGGCTGGAGACCATGGTTTCCGAATGTACCGTACACGTTCGTTATTCTCTATTAGTGGGCTGGAGACCATGGTTTCCGAATGTACCGTACACGTTCGTTATTCTCTATTAGTGGGCTGGAGACCATGGTTTCCGAATGTACCGTACACGTTCGTTATTCTCTATTAGTGGGCTGGAGACCATGGTTTCCGAATGTACCGTACACGTTCGTTATTCTCTATTAGTGGGCTGGAGACCATGGTTTCCGAATGTACCGTACACGTTCGTTATTCTCTATTAGTGGGCTGGAGACCATGGTTTCCGAATGTACCGTACACGTTCGTTATTCTCTATTAGTGGGCTGGAGACCATGGTTTCCGAATGTACCGTACACGTTCGTTATTCTCTATTAGTGGGCTGGAGACCATGGTTTCCGAATGTACCGTACACGTTCGTTATTCTCTATTAGTGGGCTGGAGACCATGGTTTCCGAATGTACCGTACACGTTCGTTATTCTCTATTAGTGGGCTGGAGACCATGGTTTCCGAATGTACCGTACACGTTCGTTATTCTCTATTAGTGGGCTGGAGACCATGGTTTCCGAATGTACCGTACACGTTCGTTATTCTCTATAGTGGGCTGGAGACCATGGTTTCCGAATGTACCGTACACGTTCGTTATTCTCTATTAGTGGGCTGGAGACCATGGTTTCCGAATGTACCGTACACGTTCGTTATTCTCTATTAGTGGGCTGGAGACCATGGTTTCCGAATGTACCGTACACGTTCGTTATTCTCTATTAGTGGGCTGGAGACCATGGTTTCCGAATGTACCGTACACGTTCGTTATTCTCTATTAGTGGGCTGGAGACCATGGTTTCCGAATGTACCGTACACGTTCGTTATTCTCTATTAGTGGGCTGGAGACCATGGTTTCCGAATGTACCGTACACGTTCGTTATTCTCTATTAGTGGGCTGGAGACCATGGTTTCCGAATGTACCGTACACGTTCGTTATTCTCTATTAGTGGGCTGGAGACCATGGTTTCCGAATGTACCGTACACGTTCGTTATTCTCTATTAGTGGGCTGGAGACCATGGTTTCCGAATGTACCGTACACGTTCGTTATTCTCTATTAGTGGGCTGGAGACCATGGTTTCCGAATGTACCGTACACGTTCGTTATTCTCTATTAGTGGGCTGGAGACCATGGTTTCCGAATGTACCGTACACGTTCGTTATTCTCTATTAGTGGGCTGGAGACCATGGTTTCCGAATGTACCGTACACGTTCGTTATTCTCTATTAGTGGGCTTGAGACCATGGTTTCCGAATGTACCGTACACGTTCGTTATTCTCTATTAGTGGGCTGGAGACCATGGTTTCCGAATGTACCGTACACGTTCGTTATTCTCTATTAGTGGGCTGGAGACCATGGTTTCCGAATGTACCGTACACGTTCGTTATTCTCTATTAGTGGGCTGGAGACCATGGTTTCCGAATGTTACCGTACTCGTTCGTTATTCTCTTTTTCTGCGCTGGAGTCCATGGTTTCCGAATGTACCGTACACGTTCGTTATTCTCTATTAGTGGGCTGGAGACCATGGTTTCCGAATGTACCGTACACGTTCGTTATTCTCTATTAGTGGGCTGGAGACCATGGTTTCCGAATGTACCGTACACGTTCGTTATTCTCTATTATGGCTGGAGACCATGTTTTCGAATGAACCGTACACGTTCGTTATTCTCTATTAGTGGGCTGGAGACCATGGTTTCCGAATGTACCGTACACGTTCGTTATTCTCTATTAGTGGGCTGGAGACCATGGTTTCCGAATGTACCGTACACTTCGTTATTCTCTATTAGTGGGGCTGGAGACCATGGTTTCCGAATGTACCGTACACGTTCGTTATTCTCTATTAGTGGGCTGCAGACCATGGTTTCCGAATGTACCCTACACGTTCCATATTCTCTATTTGGAGACCATGGTTTCCGAATGTACCATACACGTTCGTTATTCTCTATTAGTGGGCTGGAGACCATGGTTTCCGAATGTACCGTACACGTTCGTTATTCTCTATTAGTGGCTGACCATGGTTTCCGAATGTACCATACACGTTCGTTATTCTCTATTAGTGGGCTGTAGACCATGGTTTCCGAATGTACCATACTTCGTTATTCTCTATTAGTGGGCTGGAGACCATGGTTTCCGAATGTACCGTACACGTTCGTTATTCTCTATTAGTGGGCTGGAGACCATGGTTTCCGAATGTACCATACACGTTCGTTATTCTCTATTCTATGTATGGGATTTGTATGAGATTTGTTTGAGCTTTTTGGTATAAGTTTGGGAAGCCGTTGAATAATGTCAATATTCAGTTTCTCGACCCTAGTCCATATTCCACCCTTCCATGTGTGGTTGGACCTATGGAAAATATATGGTTTCATTATCGGTTTTACATACAATTGTGAATACCCACAAATGGATATCGTGGTGAAACTGCGACAATTTGATTTAAAAAACAGACGGAATTTGAAGACTTTAAAAAATACTCCCAAGACCCCCCCCCCCCCCTTTCGAGATAAATGTGTACCTTTTTCGGTTGAAAAGTTCCCTGACCGAAGGCCAATTCCTCATAAATTGTAGGTTCGCTAACGGTCGCCAAGAGAAAATTGACACCTAAGATGCCTTAAATGACACAAAAGGTCTTAAAATCAGTAAGTAATGGGATGAAAGTTATATAATATCAAAGCTAATGGGGCTAAACATGAGGGAGAGGAGGGTGAAGGAACCCCCCCCTCCCCTCCTCTCCCCTTTAACCACACTGTTAAAAAAGAAAAATGGAACCACGGTCGTCCTCTGGCCCGTAAGGGGATCGAACCCTCGACATCCGCGTTATTAGCACGGCGCTCTAACCAACTGAGCTAACAGGCCAAGTTAGAAAGTCTAGTAGCTTTCCAATTGCCTGTTTTCTCTTCTTGGCAATATAGAACCCCCGATCACTAGGAGAGGTATTTTCTGAGCTTAATAAAGTGGTCTAGTAATACTCAAAATATTTGGCTTGACAAGAGAGAGAGAGAGAGAGAGAGAGAGAGAGGAGAATGACCGATGATGGACGACAGACGAGAGAGAGATAGATAGATAAATAGATAAATATATAAATAGACAGATAGCTAGATAAAGAGAGAGAGAGAGAGAGAGAGAGAGAGAGAGAGAGAGAGAGAGAGAGAGAGAGAGAGAGAGCGAGCTAGAGCTAGAGCTAGAGAGAGAGAGGAGAGGGATAATGAGGGAGGCTGAGAGGTAGGAAGTTGTCCAATCAATGCACGGGAGACGTAAACACTTTTAATGATCAATACCCAGCTGCCTGATTAGTCGGCTGAATGGGAACCATAACATATGCATAGTCCTACATATATACTGGCATACATACATACATACATAGTCATTCATACATACATACATACATATATACAGTCGTACATACTGTATATACTGTCATACATAGTCATTCATACATACATACATACAAATACATACATATACTGTATAGTCATACATATATACTGTCATACATACATACATACATACATAGTCATTCATATATACAGTCATACAGTCATACATACATACATATATATTTACATGCATACATTCATACACACATACTGTACCTACAAACGTACATCACAGACAGACATATACACAAATAAACATATATACATACATACATACATGCATGCATACATACATATATACTTACATAATGTACATATAAATATATCACAAACACATATATACTTGCATACATACACACATATACCGGTATACATACACATTCATCAGAAAAAACATACATACATACATACATACAAACATCTCTCCTGTTTCAATCGATTAGTTTGGACAATTAAGGACGTTTTCGTGGGGGAAGACCACGTAACACATGGTTAAATATATATATAAATACAATATGTTTTCTGGTTGCATGCCTAGATAATAATCTGCATCCTAGTTTCTCTGCTTCTATGCAATTTCCGTCATGCATTTTCAGACATGCAAGCTTATTCTGCTAAACTTTTCCGGAGGGAGTGGAGGGTGGGAAGAGAGCCTTTTTTTCCCCCACTGTCTTAGTGTATGTGAATTAATAATTTACCTGTAGCTTTTAAGTCTGAATTGCCTCGTTTGGACCAAACGGTCTGTGTGGTCCGTGTCTCTATATAACTTTATGTAATGCATACACTCTCATACACACACTACTCTACACTCACACTCACATACACACACTCACGTACACACACACTCACATAATGTACACTAACACTCACCTATGCCATCATACACACACTGCCCACACTCACATACACACTGCCCTACACTCACATACACACATACAATCATACACACACTCACCTACACTCACATACACACTGCCCTACACTCACATATACACATACAATCACTACCCTACACTCCAAAAAAAATCTTTGTTGTCTGAAGAATAGGCGGCGGATAGCCTAGCTCAATGGAAAAAAAAAAAAAAAAAAAAAACCTACACACACAGCTTCCGGCGTGAACACAGGATATATATGTTTTGTTTTTTATTTATATTTCCACTCGTTGCGACATCCGTAGTTGTACCTCAGGTTTTACACAAGAAAATGAAAGGTTACAAACATGGCCTAGAGCGTACTGTAGGTCTGAAATATATATCAATATATTGTCAGATAAGCATACTATAACTTTGTGAACTACTAGGTGAAAACACGTATTCGCAATAATTCATAAATGTTATGCAATGACAGGTATAAACTGCAGAATAAGTAAAGCATTCCTTAGGCGTTTTTTTTTTTTTTTTTTACCGCTCAGTACAAGCCCCAACACTTTGGGGAACGCCATGCATCATATTATACAATATTCAGAGTTTATAATACATAGTCAATACAAATATATGGAGAACTATACAGGAAAGCAACCCCCAATATATGAGAGTAATGTGAGGACGGCTCTTCATTTTTATAAAAGTTCCCCCTAAAACTAAATTAGAGACGGGGAAGCCCTAGAGGCATACAAACCTGTCTTGGCTTATACCCGCGCGGTCACTTTCCGATATCACCAGCTCAAATGGTAGAGCCTCGCTTAGCATGTGAGAGGTACGGGGATCGATACCCCGCATCTCCAAGAGGTATTTTTGCACCAGGAATCGGTGTAGGAATTCAATGGGAACTATGGAAACGTGTGTGGAAGGCCGTGAGAACATTATACCCAAAAGGACGAACATTGTTATACCCAAAATGACAATCACTTCGCGGTACATGTAAAACGAGATTTGTTTTTCTTTCTACGTGCATGAAGGAGACAAAAGGCAAAACTGCCTGTAACAAGTGCCTCAACTCTCCTCCCCTCCCGAACTCAACTCAACTCAACTCAACTCCCCCTTCCCCTTCCCCTGCCCCACCCCCACCCCCACACGTTATTTGCTTCACACATACATGTAAACCTTATGGTTCCCCACCATAGGCCTCATCTTCCATCTGACCCTCGGTCCTTCAACTTCTCAAACAATTCTAACCTTTATGAAGTATTTGCTATAAGGTCCATTTTCATTTCCCTCTCTCTAACCATTTAGGAAATACTTGCTACAAGGTCCATTTTCATTTCTCTCTCTCTCTCTCTCTCTCTCTCTCTCTCTCTCTCTCTCTCTCTCTCTCTCTCTCTCTCCTTTTTATCCTTAACATCTTTCCATCCACTTTCAATCACCGCACTTAACCGCCTCATTGCTATTATTTTTTTTGGTTATCTATAACTTCAGATCGCTTTTTATCATTTTAGTTATTTGTTTTCCTCTAACATCTTTCATACCCAACCAGGCCAGCCCCCTCTCCAGCTCTCTCTCTCTCTCTCTCTCTCTCTCTCTCTCTCTCTCTCCTTTTTATCCTTAACATCTTTCCATCCACTTTCAATCACCGCACTTAACCGCCTCATTGTCATTAGGTTATCTATAACTTCAGATCGCTTTTTACCATTTTAGTTATTTGTTTTCCTCTAACATCTTTCATACCCAACCAGGCCAGCCCCCTCTCCAGCTCGCTTTCTTTCTCCCTCGCCCCCGCCCCTGCTCTCTCTCTCTCTCTCTCTCTCTCTCTCTTAACATTTTGTACAATTTAATAATTTTTCCATAACTGCTGCCCTAGATCCGGTTACCCACTCAGATCCTGGCTCTCGCTCACTCTCTGGCTCTCTCCCTATCTTGATGTTGACAGCATTATTAATATCCTAAGCATTCATTAATACTCAACATCAGGGTGGCGTCGCCAGTGTAAGTAATCATAGGATATAATTGGCGTGCTTCCTTTCAATCAGTTAGATCTTTTAGTTGTACCGGTGCCCAATGCCGAGGATTTATACATTTAACCACTTAGCTTTAGGAGAAGCAGGCCAATTGCCCATCAGAAAGGTTGACTATGATATGTGATGTTTTTTGTTTTGTTTTTGTTTTTTACATATCCCATCAGAAAGGTCGACTATGATAAGTGAATTGTTATGCATCCAGCCAATTATACATTAATAACAACAGCAATAATCTAGATATGTGCCAGGAGAGATTTCCCGGGGTTTCTGAAACAAGGGAGACATGGTAGAGATGGAAGCACCACGGGATGATCAGGAGGACGGCTTGGTAGAGGCAGAGGAACGGATAATCTTGGAAGACTATGGCCTAGCAGATACTAAGTGTCTTAAGTGCGGAACAACCAATGCAAGAAAGAATTCGCGAAAATGTTCCGGCTGTCTTAGATCTATTCATTTATCTTGTGCTAAGCTGACAAAGAAAACATCAGGAGAACAACCAAACTGGAAATGTCTCGCATGCCCAGGGCCCACTGCAGAGCCAACCGGGGCAACACTGGCAACACCGGTCGCCGACTTGACCCAACTGGTGACCAAATGGAAAGCGCGGATCCAGGTCCTTGCCCGGGTACCTAAAGGAGCCAGAATCCAAGTGGCGGAGGCCCTTACAACCATCATAAAGCAGGCCCTACAGCTCAAGACACCCCTCGCATGGGCACGGCTCCTGGGTTTCTCCTATGGGGCCCTCCGAAAACCACCCAGAACCAACATACAAGACCATCTTCAGGTTTCACTAGCCACCAGAGTGAAACGTCAAGTAGCACAGTATATGGATGGAAACAAACTGGTGGAACCCCCCGAACAGCAACCAAACAGGGCCCAGAAGCACTAGGAGAAGGAAGAGGAAGAGGCTGAACAGCTACGTAAGAGGGTCGCTGCGAAGCTGGCGGATAGTGACATCAAAGGGGCCGTCAGACTGTTGTCCTCTTCAGAAGGTTTTGCTGGTCAAGGCACCGAAGTTGTTGAAGCCCTACAAGAAAAGCACCCACCTACACCTAGGGACCTAAACCTCCCCCCTGCCCCAAATGACCAGATGCGCCAACCTTTAGTTGTCACGAAGGAGCAGGTGGTCGCCGCAGTGACTTCATTCCCAGCAGGCTCAGCCGCGGGCCCAGATGGTATCCGACCCGCCCACCTCAAAGGCCTCTTGGGTCAGGGATCAGGAGCTGCTGGGAGGCACTCTTGGAAACCCTCACCAAATTCATCAACATGGTTTTAAGAGGGGAAGTACCCGACTGTGCCACACCCCTATTTTTGGGGGCATCACTCTGTGCACTGGCAAAAAAAGATGGCGGCGTGCGCCCAATAGCAGTAGGGAACACCTTCCGCCGCCTTGCCACAAAGGTGGGTTTGAAACCACTCTCGAATGGCCTAGGTCAACACTTAAGACCAGTTCAACTAGGTTTCGGAACTCCAGGGGGGTGTGAAGCTGCTGTACACGCAACCCGCACCTACCTCAGCCAAGCCCAAGAAAAACGAGTGCTTCTAAAGATTGACATGCGGAACGCATTCAACAGCATTCGCAGGGATGTCTTCCTCCGTGCAGCTCAAGAACACATCCCCACTCTGTACCCCCTACTTTGGCAGGCTTATTCCAAACCTTCAATCCTGATTTTTGGCGAGACGGTAATCCCATCAGAGACCGGGTTACAGCAGGGAGATCCAGGTGGTCCTGCTCTTTTCTCAATAGGGGTGGATGCAGCAGCTAACAAAGTAAGGTCAGAGCTGAATGTATGGTACCTGGACGATGCAACCTTGGGTGGGTCAGTAGAGAACGTTATAACCGACCTAAATAACATCATAACTGACCTCGGCCAGGCCGGGCTAGTGATAAATGACACCAAATGTGAACTTGTTCTCCTCAACCACACACGTGAACAAGAAGAGACTCAGGCCCTGTTCCGAAACATATTGCCAGATGTAAAGATCCTTCAGGAGCACCAGCAAACCCTATTAGGTTCCCCACTAACTCTGGCAGCAATCCCACCAGCACTTCAAGTTAAAAAGGAGGAGCTTCAACGTCTCGTGAGTCGCCTGATACACATCGATGCCCACTCAGCTCTGGCCCTGCTCAAGAACTGTTTATCCATCCCAAAACTCCAATACCTCCTGCGCACATCGATGACTTACACGAACAATGGCGGCCTCCAAGAATTAGACAGCATAATCCGAGAAGCAGTGACCAGCATCACCAACGTGGAATTTAAAGAACGGGCCTGGACACAAGCCACCCTTCCTGTCCGCCTCGGGGGCTTGGGCATACGGAGAGCCTCGGATATTGCCTCCCCAGCCTTTATCTCTTCCCTCATCGCGACCAACGACCTCGTATTGTCCATCCTTTATTCTAAACCCGGAATGACACTTAATGGGGACGTAACAGCAGCGATTAACACCTGGAAGGGAAGTACAGGAGTAGAGGAGGAGCCTCAGGGTACCTCCAGGAGCAAGCAGAAAGCGTGGGATACCATCTCGGCGAAGAAAACTCAAGAAAATCTCCTAACCAATGCAGACCAGGTTGCAAAAGCACGCCTCCAGGCAGCCGCCCATTCGGAGAGTGGCTTGTGGTTACACGCCATCCCCATCCCACCTCTTGGAACTCACTTGGATGCTGAAGCGCTCCGGGTCGCCATCGCGCTCAGAGTGGGTGCGGCAGTTTGTCACCCACACACTTGCAAGTGTGATGGGAGGATGGATGCTCAAGGTCACCATGCCTTGTCATGTAATTACAACGCAGGCCGCCTGCCAAGACACTCTGCACTAAATAATGTCATAAAACGGGCCCTGCAGAGTGCTAACTGTGCATCAATCCTCGAACCACATGGACTTCACAGAGAAGACGGCAAACGGCCAGATGGGATGACCACTTTCTCTTACAAGAATGGCCGGTGCCTCGTGTGGGATGCCACATGTGTTGACACTTTCTCCACAACCAACGCCGCCAGAAACGCCGACGAAGCAGGTGAAGCCGCCCGGATAGCAGAAAATAAAAAGCGAGAAAAATATCAAGCCATCGCCAGAATTCATCAGTTCGAGCCCCTGGCATTCGAAACTTCAGGAGTCTTCGGCCCCACCACCCTTAAGATGGTGAATGAAATAGGCCGTAAAATCAGAGAAGTTTCAGGAGAACCCCGGGAAACCCTCTGGCTCAAGCAAAGACTAGGGATGGCTATCCTCCGGGGCAATGCCACCAGTGTCATGAGCTCAGTTCGACAGGACTGAGTCATGCCACTGCGTGAGGCCCCGGCAGGAGTGGTGTATCCGTAGTCTTTCCACAGTAGGGTAAAACAAAACATAAACCTTATTTGTATGTAACATGTGTGATGCACATTAATAAAAGGGGATGTGTCGGATGGTTGAAAGCCACAGTTGCTCGCGCGTTTGGGGCTAGCAACACGTATTATGAAAAACATGCATCCTCCTTCATTCACTGTCCCCCCCCTTCACTCACTCAACCCCACAATTTGCCGGAGGATAACAGGTTTTTCACAATACGTAGACGGAGGTCTTTTTAAAAAAAAAAAAAAATGTAAACACACAGAGCCTGGGATCATCCACACACGCATATTAATGCAATCACTAACGCATACACTCAACAAACAAACACACACACACACACACACATACTATCTCTCTCTCACACCCACACACACACACACACACACACTCACCCACACTCTCTCTCTCTCTCTCTCAAACACACACCCACACACACTCTTAAATGTAACCACAAGAAAACACACTCAACACACACACACACTCTCTCTCTCTCTCTCTAACACATACACACACACACACACACTCTCTCTCTCTCTCTCTAACACATACATACACACACACACACACACACACACACACACTAGAATATAATCACACACACTCAACCCTCACAAACAGGCCAATCATAAAATCCTTTGGGTATTAATAGACTAAAAGAGCTTTCACCATGACAAAAATATTCATGTGTGTCAGGGAGGACATGAGTTTTATTGTTGACATTGAATATATTAGTATAGTCTGTTTCAGCTTTTATCTATACTAATTAAATATATATAACTAAATATAATATAATATAACGTGGTGGTTAACCCTTTCTCTGCGGGCATATTTGGACTATTTAGGGTATATTCAGGCACTCCTGAATGATTAATCAAGTGTCTGCATGAAATTAAATGTATTCTGCAGAATACTAGACGAAAATAGTTTCAAAATTACACTAGAATAAGCTTCATAGGTCGCGGGGTTCACCCGCAGCGCTACCTTAGACATTGGGGAAAACTCGCTATTTATTAGCAATGTAGCGCTTTTTTGCCTTTGGCAGCACTGCTGAGACCCGTGTCTGGGACCTCAGTGCACGGAGTCACGGACGGACGTGCTGACGGTCGGAAGTGGGTCCCTCGCGGTCCCGCCCACTGACACTCAATTTCTACGGCTTTTACAGGCTTTTAAAGCCTGTACATTGCTGTAACATGCCAAAACGTAGTACGTTTCCCGCAGCCAATGAGTTGATGTGTCTCTCTCAACTATCCCATGTCCCATATTTATACTGTCCCAATTGTGCCATGTCTTAGCTGTCCCATGTTACACGACCTCAGCTGTCCCATGTCTCAAATGTCCCATGTCCCAACTGTCCCTTGTCCCAACTGTCCCTTGTCCTAACTGTGCCATGTCCCAACTGTCCCATGTCTCAACTTGTTCCATGTCCCAACTGTCCCATGATCCAACTGTACCATGTCCCAACTGTCCCATGTCTCAACTGTCCCATGCCCCAACTGTCCCATGTCCCAACTGTCCCATGTCCCAACTGTTCCATGTAGCAACTATCCCATGTCCCAAATGTACCATGTACCATGTCCCAACTGTTCCATGTCCCAACTGTCCCATGGCCCAACTGTCCCATGTCCCAACTATCCCATGTCCCAACTCTACCTGTCCCAACTGCCCCATGTCCCAACTGTCCCAGCTATCCCATGTCCCAACTGTCCCAGCTATCCCATGTCCCAAGTCCCAACTGTCCGATGTCCCATGTCCCATCTGTCTGATGTCCCAACTGTCCCATGTCCCATCTGTCTCATGTCCCAACTGTCCCATGTCCCAACTGTCCCATACAGAGAGAGAGAGAGAGAGAGAGAGAGAGAGAGAGAGAGAGAGAGAGAGAGAGAGAGAGAGAGAGAGAGAGAGAGAAAATAACTAGCCATTTCCTTGATAACCTATTCACTGCCCCACTCATCATTAGGAAGCAATATAAAAAAATATATATATATTTCCCTTGCCTTATTTTTATTTTCTCTCTTTCTGACACATCTCCAATCTTTTCATTCCATCTCCCAATAAATCTTCAATAAATAAATGTATATATATTCAATAATAATAAATATATTCCTCTATATTTTTACTATCTCGTTTTCTTACATATTTCCAATCTTTTAATTCCATCTCCCAATCAATCTTCAATAAATAAATATATAAATATATAAAGAAATAAACAAATTCCTCTATATTTTTTATCTCTCTCTCTCTTACATATCATCCATATTTTCATTCCATCTCCCAATATATCATGCTCTCTCTCTATTTTTATTATCTTTCTTTCTTTCTTTCTTACACATCATCCATCTTTCCATTTCATCTCTCAATATATCTTGCTCTCTCCATTTTTGCCCAGTACGCATTTTCCATTCTCTCACTTTGATTCATTTTCTTTCTCTCGGGCAGAAGATACGAAAAACCGGTCATTTTTCATATGTAGGATAAAACTATTCAGAGCGTTTTTCCTATATGTAAAATTTGAGACTTTTTCCCTTTTCTGTCATATATATAAACTGACTTTTTGTTTTCCCTTTCTTCATGATTTATTTAGTTATAGCTCGTCCGTTTTTTCGTCTAGTACTGAACGGGTTAACTATGGATACACACACACACACACACACAAACAACAACAATATAGCTAGAAGTGTACTCACCAATTACAGCAATTTCCTCTTGTTAGTTTAGGAAGATACTACACACACACACACACACAGACACACACACACACACACACACACACATATCCACAGCCATTCCAACGATACATAAACACTTAACATGCATTTCACGCAATACATTCCCAGGTAAGGAGGCGCGATAATAATGAGCTTAGCTCGCATTGCGTGGATTCCCCTTGACGAACAAGCAAGTGAACACACACACACACACACACACGCACACAACAACAACAACAAAACTATGAAATGTACTCACCCAATCACAGCCGTTTCCTCTTCACCCAATAGTCCGACTCTGTACAAGAAACACAAAACAAATAATTAATTACATTATAATAAATTTATTTTGAATATCTGACAATATAATATACTTTTTTCATATATCTATTTTGAACTTCAGATTTTTCGCCCCATTTCTTTGTCAATATTAAGACCTTTCGTGCCATATACTTTTCCATAGACCTGAACTACTCCTTCACAACATCACAACTTCACAACACTTAAGGGGAAGTATTACGTTTTCTGAACCCCCTTCTTCATGTTTAGCCCCATTAGTTTTCAAATGTTAAGACTTTCGCCCATTTCTTTGTCAATATGAAGACGTTCCGTGCCATTCAGGTGTCGATTATTGGAACCCAGAATGTTTTTCTACAGAAAAATTTACAAATTTATCTCGAAGTTTGACAGAGGTCTAGGGGCAAACTAAAACAATTAAATAAACCGGAAATCATAAAATATAAATATATAAATGAAATAACGTCCCCTTAAGCCTACAGTAAGCATTATATATATATTACTAATTTACATGAATATATATCCCATGTGGTCTAGTGGCTAGGATACCTGGCTTTCACCCAGGAGGCCCGGGTTCGATTCCCGGCATGGGAATTATTTTGAATTAGGCAAGTTATGCACGAATACGAAAATAATGTTATATTCTCCGGTTGAGAAATAAGTATTTAAATTACAGTTTTAACAAATATAACCTTATTCAATCTTGAAAAATAATTTCAATATATATAATTGGACTCCAGAGGATTTTTTTGTAGTCTAAGTCATAGGATGAAGGAAAGATCGATTGAGGGAAAGAGTTCCATAGTTCACTTCCTTGTCGAAGGCTGGTTTCTCCTAAATTACAGGTTCGCTATCACTCGCCAGGAAAAAATCGAATCGAAAAATCGTGCTATGCTGGTCTGGACATGTTAAACGTATGCTAGGCTTACAAAGAGAATATATGAGTCAGAAACAAAGGGAAATAGATTGATGGAAAGACCTCGGAGGAGATGGAGAGATGGTGTGACTGAAGAACAGGCAAGAGAAGTGGTAATAAAAAAGAATGCATGGAGAATGTTTGTAAATAGATATATTTTTCTATGTAGATGAGGGAGACAAAAGGCAAAACTACCTGTGACGAGTGCCTCCCCCAGAGTTGAAAGAGTGACAGGGCCAAAATCAAGGAAGGGTTGAGGCAAAATGCCT
>CM064527.1:845461-847961 GCA_032716605.1 Paralithodes platypus
AACCTCAGTGAGCCGCTCGGTGCTCTGAGGGTCGGAGGTGGGTCTCTCACGCTCCCGCCCACTGACACTCGATTTTTAAGTTTTTTACAGGCTATTAAAGCCTGGAAATTGCTGTAACTTGCCAGGACGTTCAAGAACGTCACCCGCAGCGAAAGGGTTAATATTCTCTTTTCAACCCGTCCGTAAAATGACGCATTATAATCAGCTTAACCCCTTCTGTACCACCAACGTTTTTAACATTGTATTATAGTTATGTTTAGATGGGTGTGTCCAGTTTAAGGGGGGTGACCTGCTTTTTGTTATTTCTGCCCTTTTCTCTCTTTCTCTGGCTTGTATCCATTCGGCCCCATTCAGCCAACTATTTTAAGACATTTATCCCCATCTAGGTGTCGATTTCTTCCTGGCGAGCGATAGCGAGCCAGCATTATATGAAGAAATCCGGCTTCGCCGGAGACATTTTTCTATCGAAAAATTTACAAATTTAGCCTGCTGTCAAACAAAAATAAAAAATATGCTGGCTCGCTACTGCTCACCAGTAAACAATTGACACCTGGATGGGGATAAACGTCTTAAAACAGTAGGCTGAATGGGGCCAAATGGATACAAGCCAGAGAAAGATAGAAAAGGTCAGAACAAAAACAGGTCACCCCCCTTAAGACGGATCTGTGGTAGTAAAAAGGGTTGGGGGGGGGGAGGCCGGATTTATTTCCTACTTTATAATATATCTTTGTATAATGTCTTTAGTTTCCTCCCTAGACCTTCCAGCAAGCTGAAACTAATGGGGCTACACATGAGGAAGAAGGGAGACTAGAACATGACCCAGCTCTCCCTTAACTGGGATAGTTCCCCCCCCCCCCCCCCACACACCCAAGTGGTGGTGTGTTTATCGGTACACACGTTATTTTTGCATGCTTACGAGTACATTTTTCGATTTTTAAACCTAAATAAAACTATCTAGATAAAACTTAACCTAAGCTAACCTAAGCTACCCTAACGTAACCTAACCTAACTTACCTAACCTAGCCGAAAACACTCCATTTCAACGTCTTTTAAAGAGGTGTGTACACTTAAACTGTTGCCCTAATCCTCATGTACCACACACACACACACACGTGCGCCATGTGTTGGTTGATAATTTTGTATAATAAATATTTAGTTTACATTTCATTTCATAGGTAGCGTGGCCGAGCGGTCTAAGGCGCTGGTTTAAGGCACCAGTCTCCTCGGAGGCGTGGGTTCGAATCCCACCGCTGCCAGGAAGATTTTGGTTTAATTGATATGCATGCCAGTAATCTAAACGGCTTCTTGAACAAACCGTCTAACACAAAATATAGAATGGCTTACGGGAAGATATTTTGGGTTTATTTTGATTCTTGCTTCATTTTGATTCCGATATTAGTGAGTTGGGTCTATAATTAGGCCTTGTAATTGGGACAGGGATCTGCCTTGTGTTGGCCGATCGGCTTTCTGCAGACTCCCATTTTCTTATGTTTTTATGATATATGTGATGGTAAAGGCTGGGAATAAATGTAACTTGGTATGACTGGGGAAGCCTTATTAGTGTGTGTGTGTGTGTGTGTGTGGTTGGGTGGGGGGGGGGGGGGGGGGGGTGATTGAGGGATAAAGGGAGAGGAGTGGTTGGGGGGAGAGGATGTTGAGTGGGGTTGTAGGAGAGGGAGGGGGGAGATAGTGGTCGTGGGGGGAGAGGATGTTGGCATGGCGGGGTGGTTGGGAAGTGGATGGGGGAGGGGGGGGATGGAGATAGTGGATGGGGGGGGGAGGGGGTAGGATGTTGGTTGGGGCGTAGAGGATGTGGGGGGAGGGAGGGAAGTTGATAGGGGAGAGGGGGTAGAGGTAGTGGTTGGGGGAGGGAGAGAGAGTAGTGGTTAGGGGTGGATAGAGTCACTAAACAAGACTGGCTAGGTGCCACACGCTGGCTCTCTCACTCTCAATTTCACACTCACTTTCACTCTCTCTCCCTCTCTCTCTCTCTCACACACACACATGAAGTACTGTAAGGGTCCTGTTAACACTAAACCTACACACAATATACAGTAAGTACACACACACACACACACACACACACACACACACACACACACACACACACACACGTATAGGCCTGGGTATAATATATAAGCCCGCTTGACTAATGAGTAAGGTTCGAACCCCTCGCCAGGAAGAAAATCGACACCTGGATGGGGATAAACGTCTTAAAACAGTAGGCTGAATGGGGCCGGATGGATACAAGCCCGAGAAAGAGAGAAAAGGATAGAACAAAAAGCAGGTCACCCCCCTTATGCGAGTTGTCAACTTGTGGAATGGGCTTCCCCGAGATATAATACACTGCAACACCGTTCATTCTTTTAAAGTTCGCCTAGACAAGCACCTTGCCCGAAACCCACCGATGACTGCATTTGTAAAGGAATGCCCGGTACATTATTTCCTTAGTACGGTACTGTATTGATATATTATTAACCTAATTGAATTCACACTTAAT
>CM064527.1:850461-878635 GCA_032716605.1 Paralithodes platypus
ATAATGTAAATGTAGGGTTCCTCTTCTTTTCCACCACCTACCATAATGTAAATGTAGGGTTCCTCTTCTTTTCCACCACCTACCATAATGTAAATGTAGGGTTCCTCTTCTTTTCCACCCCCTACCATAATGTAAATGTAGGGTTCCTCTTCTTTTCCTTCATAACTGTTATTTTAACATTTCTAATTTTCTTTGAGTTAATTGAGAAGTGCGTGCAGAGTTACATGGAGGGATAGACAGTCGAATGAGGAAGTACGAGAGCGGTGTGGTGTGGATGTAGATGTGCTGGAAAGTGTGAAAAGAAACGCCTTTACATGGTTCGGCCATGTGGAAAGTATGGGAAGCAAGAGAATGACTAAGAGAGTGTACGAGAGTGAGGTGGAAGGACAGAGAGGGAGAGGTAAACTGAGAGAGAGGTGGAAGGATGGAGTTAAGAAGTATATGCAATAAAGCGGTATTGGACGGGAAGAGGGACGTCGACTGACTGGGGACATAGGTGCATAGAGGCAATTCATCTATGGCCACCCCTTCGGGGATCATGACGTCTGGCAATAGATAGGCATATTCTTTATTATATTTTTTAGTTTAGTCACACCTCTTATGCTTTCCATGTTCTATTATAAAATCACCATCGTCGTTTTCATATTCATCACCATATTTGTGTTTCCATTATCCTATTGTTTTCTCTTTCTTTTCCACGCGGGTCAAGACCACTTCAAGAGAGTTCCTCAAATATTCTTCTAAAACTTTACTAATTGATAACTTTTGGGTCGAGAGGAGGGAATTTTTGATTAGTTAAAAATGGTCCTTTTATTTTTCTCTTTCACACTACTTTCTCCTCTTCTTGACTTGCAATTCTAACACACACACACACACACTGACTATCTCACACACACTCACTCACTCACTCACACTCACACACACACACACTCACACAAATCATCTCACTGTCACTGTCACTCTCACACACTCAGTACCGGTATCACACTCTCTCTCACACACACTCAGTATCACACTCTCTCTTTCAAACTGGATATGTATTGCAATATGATTTGCATAATAATACATTTTACATAGATAAACGTAGTTACACACACTCATATACTCTCTCTCTCTCTCTCTCATGCATGCAACATTCTACTCTTTAAAACTCTGCCATTGCAATCGTAATATAATTCCCTTCACACAGACACACATTCACACACCAAAGCCCTGTAGGCTACTCATAGAGTTTTATCTTTCTAGTTGCACTCGTACTACACACACACACACACACACACACACACACACACACACACACACACACCTTCCCACGTATTGCACATATAATTTCCAAGTCCATTGAAACAGAAACGCGACCTCCCTCCATATCAAACGTCAAAGGCAATAAGGAGGGAGGGAGGGAGGGAGGGCTGTATTTGGTTGCTCATTTATGCACCTTTTTATTATCTCTCTCTCTCTCTCTCTCTCTCTCTCTATATATATATATATATATATATATATATATATACCGTATATACAGAATATATATTTGTACATTTTTTGATAGAAAAATGTCCCGGCCAAAGGCCGGTTCCTCTTAAATTACAGGCTCGCTTTCGCTCGCCAGGAAACAAATCGACACCTAAATAACACGAAAAGTTAAAAAAACACCATCTGAGGAAGAGCACTTTATTGCCAACGTTTCGCATATATAGCTTCATCATCATCAGTCCAGCATATATCTTCATCAGGTCCAGCATATATAGCTTCATCAGGTCCAGCATATATAGCTTCACCAGGTCCAGCATATATAGCTTCATCAGGTCCAGCATATATAGCTTCATCAGGTCCAGCATATATAGCTTCACCAGGTCCAGCATATATAGCTTCATCAGGTCCAGCATATATAGCTTCATCAGGTCCAGCATATATAGCTTCATCAGGTCCAGCATATATAGCTTCACCAGGTCCAGCATATATAGCTTCATCAGGTCCAGCATATATAGCTTCATCAGGTCCAGCATATTTAGCTTCATCAGGTCCAGCATATATAGCTTCATCAGGTCCAGCATATATAGCTTCACCAGGTCCAGCATATATAGCTTCACCAGGTCCAGCATATATAGCTTCATCAGGTCCAGCATATATAGCTTCATCAGGTCCAGCATATATAGCTTCATCAGGTCCAGCATATATAGCTTCATCAGGTCACTAACCAGATAATTATGCTATCTGCGAAACGTTGTCAATAAAGTGCTCTTCCTCAGATGGTGTTTTTTATCCATTCTGTCTACTTTTCAAGTACCACTCAACAACACGAAAAGTCTTAATTTTGCCAAAGAAATGGGGCGAAAGGTCATAAAATCGCCACAGTAATGGGCCGAACGTCTTAAAATCTGAAAACTAATTAGGCTAAACATGAGGGAGAAAGGTGTCCAGAAAACCGGCCCATTCCCCCTTAAAACAGAAATGCGAACCTTCCCAAGCGTCAAAGGCAGTGTACATCTATTTTTAAGGGGGGTCACCGGCTTCTTTTGTTTATCTTTCTCTCCTTTTCTCTTTTCTCCTGGCTTGTATCCATTCTGCCCCATTAAGCCAACCGTTTTAAAACGTTCATCCCCATCCAGGTGTCCATTTCTTCCTGGCGAGCGAAAGCGAGCCAAATGTATGGAGAAATCCGGCTTCGCCGGAGAAATTTTTCTATCGAAAAATTTACACATTTAGCTTGCTGTCAAAACAAAAATATATACTGTATATGCTGGCTCGCTACCGTTCGCCAGGAAAACATTGACACCTGGATGGGGGTAAACGTCTTAAAACAGTAGGCTGAATGGGGCCGAATGGATACAAGCCAAAGAGAGAGGGAGAGAGAGAGACAAAACACGAGGTGGGCTCCCTTAAAACAGAAATGCGACCTCCCTCCTCTCTCAAACGTCAAAGGCAGCAGGCATCTATTTTTAACACGGAGGGGTGGACATTTAGTGAAGTGATGCGATGAGGTGTATATCAGTGTTCATTAGCGTAGGTAGATAGATAGATAGATAGATAGATAGATAGATAGATAGATAGATAGATAGATATATACTGTAGATGGATAGACATATAGAGGGATAGATATATAGATAGGCAGATAGATAGATAGATAGATAGATAGATATATACTGTAGATGGATAGACATATAGAGGGATAGATAGATGGGTAGATATATAGATAGATAGGTAGGTAGGTAGATAGATAGATATGTGGATAGATAGATAGATAGATAGAGAGCGAGAGCGAAGTGGATAGATACATCGATATAGATAGATTGATATAGATAGATTGATAGTCAGTCATAGTTCTATTTAATAAAAGAGACACATTGGACATCTTTTACATAACACTACAATTAACGTAATGTGGTCTCTATAGTCTGCACATAATAAATTCATATTTTTTTGGCTTCAATATCATTTAATAATAAGTTCTGAAATCCATATTCATTCAATTAAAGTCGTCTCCACATCCTTTACAATAAATGAGATATTAAAAAAATAATGAAACCCTTTTCAATGTTTGCTCATGGTTTCAATAGTATTCTATGCAAAAATCGAATTTTGATCCAATTGATAAAATGTTTAAAAATCATTAGTCCACCTCTACTACATGCAGCGTGATTACTCTCCCAGTATCTCATATATGTAACATTGGCTTTATTGATTGATATGTAGATAGATAGAGATAGACACATGTAGAGACAGATAGATAGATAAATATACAGATAGATAGAGGGACAGATACTAATTCAGAGATATTGAAATGTATAAAGGTCAGAAGCATCTGTTTTAATCCCTTTTGTAACGGCGCCGTCCTTTTAACTTTATTCTGGGAGGAAGAGTGAGTGTGTGTGTGTGTGTGTGTGTGTGTGTGTGTGTGTGTGTGTTTGTGTGCGTCTGTGTGTGTGTGTGTGAGTGTTTGTGTGCGTCTGTGTGTATGTGTTCCCAAAATTTCTTCATAGCGATGGGTGGGGGGGTGGGGGTGAGAGGAACAGCCAGCGGGAGAGAGAGAGAGAGAGTGTGTGTGTGTGTGTGTGTGTGTGTGTTTGCGCGACTATTTTGTGATTTTTGTGATGTTGAGTGAGTTGTGTTAGCGTCGCTCTGTGTGTGTGTGTGTGTGTGTGAGTAATACAGGGGGGACTGAACACTAAGTACAACAAATCCCTCTGAGGTCATTATGGAACTCTAGTGCAATCATTTGAAATATTGCGTGAGTGTTTGGCAAAGGTTCATACGCAAGCGGCTTGCGTTTTTAATGACTGGGACTGCTAATTTTGAAATTACCGACAGTACCGTAAAATGAACTAGTTTCGGACAGAAATTTGTACTATGGACATTTCTGGATATAATTATAGGATTTTTTTTCTCGATAGTATGGAAAGAAAACCCACTAAAAAAAAAATATATATACAGGTATATATATATATATATATATATATATATAATTTTTATAATAATCGCGAAATATGTTCCCTAATTGGGTAGACAGATAGATAGATACAGACTGAACAGGCTTCGAACTTACTCACATAACCCTTCTTACTGCCACAGATCCTTCTTAAACTGCATAACAGACTCTCAATATAGCTAGAATAAAATAAAAAACACGGCGCTGGTACAGAACGGGTTAGCACCAAAAGTAGACAAGTTAAGCTTAGGAATATCGTAATAATAAATGATAAACACCACTGATATGCAACACTAACTTTCAAAATCATACTTACTGTAGCCCCAACATCTAGAAGAAAGTATAACAGTGAATGTTAACCCCTTCTGTACCGGCGACGTCATGTTAACCCCTTCTGTACCGGCGACGTCATGTTAACCCCTTCTGTACCGGCGACGTCATGTTAACCCCTTCTGTACCGGCGACGTCATGATAACCCCTTCTGTACCGGCGACGTCATGATAACCCCTTCTGTACCGGCGACGTCATGTTAATCCCTTCTGTACCGGCGACGTCATGTTAACCCCTTCTGTACCGGCGACGTCATGTTAACCCCTTCTGTACCGGCGACGTCATGTTAACCCCTTCTGTACCGGCGACGTCATGTTAACCCTTCTGTACCGGCGACGTCATGTTAACCCTTCTGTACCGGCGACGTCATGTTAACCCCTTCTGTACCGGCGACGTCATGTTAACCCCTTCTGTACCGGCGACGTCATGTTAACCCCTTCTGTACCGGCGACGTCATGTTAACCCCTTCTGTACCGGCGACGTCATGTTAACCCCTTCTGTACCGGCGACGTAATTTTAATAATATTCTGGCTATATTTAGACGATTTTGTGCAGTTTAAGGGGAGATTTCCACTTGAGGGACTTTTTTCTTGACCCCTTTCTCCCTCATGTTTAGCCCCATTGCTTTTGATATTATAAAAAGTTTGTCCCATTAGTTTAGCGATTTTAAGAACTTTCACTCCATATTAAGACCTTTCGTGCAATTCAGGTGTCGATTTTATCCTGGCGAGCGATAGCGAGCTTGTAATTTAAGAGGAACCGGCCTTTGGCCGGGACATTTTTCTACCGAAAAATGTACAAATTTATCTTGAAAGGGTCTCAAGGGGGTGTAATTTTAAGCTTGATGGAGGTCTAGGGAACAAACTAAATACCTTCCCTTAAGAAGGATTTGTGGTAGTAAAAATGGTTAAATGAGATATTTCGAGGCCTATTAATTGCCGGATACCCTTAACGCCTAATAGTTGTCAGAATATAATGCAAAAGACGTCGCCGGTACAGTCTGGGTTGAAAAAAAAAGGTGCCCGAATTCTTCCTGTAAATGTCAGTACCCGGAACTCCCCATTAAGGGGGGTGACCTGTTTTTGTTCTGTCCTTTTCTATCTTTCTCTGGCTTGTATCCATTTGGCCCCATTCAGCCTACTGTTTTAAGACGTTTATCCCCATCCAGGTGTCATTTTTTTACTGGTGAGCGGTAGCGAGCCAGCATATTTTTAATTTGTGTTTGACAGCAGGCTAAATTTGTACATTTTTCGATAGAAAAATATCTCCGGCGAAGCCGGATTTCTTCATATAATGCTGGCTCGCTATCGCTCGTCAGGAAGAAATCGACACCTAGATGGGGATAAACGTCTTAAAATAGTTGGCTGAACGGGGCCGAATGGATACAAGCCAGAGAAAGAGAGAAAAGGACAGAAATAACAAGAAGCAGGTCACCCCCCTTAAGTGCTTCAATAATAATGATCTCTCCAGCCGGTGTGTGTGGGTCCTGGGATGAACAAAAGGCATATTGTCCACCCACTTCGATAAGGGTCTGTTTTAACCCTTTGACGCAGAAAAGGCATATTGTCCACCCACTTCGATAAGGGTCTGTTTTAACCCTTTGACGCAGAAAAGGCATATTGTCCACCCACTTCGATAAGGGTCTGTTTTAACCCTTTGACGCAGAAAATCCCGGGCGAGTGGCCGCCATTCGTTAAATTAAATACATCTGTACCTGATCAGACAACAGGGCGGTAACAACGACTCTGTGGACGCTTTTGTTGGGTTCATTGTAAAGTTTCGTCTCTCTCCTTTGAGGCACGGAGCGTATGCCAGAAGCGGGCCAATTTGTGCAGTTGTTCAGTATAAAGGAACGCAAAGGCCGTCAAGCAACAACAGGGACACACGACCTCAGGAGGTTCCTTGTACTAGGGTTATTACCGATTCTCACGGAATGCTTCCGGAATTGTTCTGGAAAGCGGTCAAGAAAGTTAGGGAGGGTGGAAAGGATAGTAGTGAATGAAAGATAAGAATGGGCAAGTGCTAACTGAGAAGCAAGAGAGAGTCGATAAATGGAGGGAACGCTTCAACGAATTGTTGAATGTAGGGAATGAAATGCTGGCAAACATAGTTGGATGGGGTTTGGGAGAGAGAAGAAGAGAAGTAATGGAGGAGGAGGTGGGGATCAGGTCAGAAGTGTGTGAGGCCATGAAAAGGATTAAGATGGGGAAAGGATCAGAAGTAGATGAAGTGTGCGGGGAACTGCTGAGGTATGGTGGTGAGATAGTAACTGAATGGGTATGGAAAATATGTAGACTAGCAAGGAAGAAGGGAAATGTGCCTGAAGACTGGAAGATGGGTAAGATAATCCCCCCCCCCCTGGTCTAAGTGTAAATGGGAGAGAGGAGTGTGTGGTAATCACAGGATGATGATAGTAGGGAAGATGTACAGTAGGGTAGTGATCGAGAGAGTGAGAGTGAGAGTGAGAATGGGGAAATGGGTAGGAGACGAGAAGGGTGGGTTTAGGAAGGGAAGAGAGTGTAGACGAGATTTTCTCCTTGGAATGTGTTGTTGAGAAATATCTGGAGACGGGACAAAAGTTTTATGCTGCCTTTATGGACTTGGAGAAGCCCTATGACAGAGTTGGCAGAGAAGGTTTGTGTAAAGTATTGACAATATAATATTATGAAGTAGTTGGTACATTGCGGAAAGCAGTGAAGAACATGGATGAAGGGTCAAAGGCGGCAGTACATGTGGAGAACGAACAGATCCAGTTAAACGGATGTCGATGTTACAGAAAGGGATAAATCAGAATCCAACAATCTCCCTGCAACATTGAAGTCCTCCAAAACAACTTCCCCACATTCGTTTTGAGGATACGTGTAGATCAAAATTCAACAACCCCAACCAGAAACTCCCTTAGATCTCGTCTTCCTCGCAAACGACTCTCATCCTCTCTCCCGTGTAGCCCAGAATCCAACAAACCCTACCACAAACTCTCTGATTATTTTTCCTTCCTCCCAAACGACTCTTACCCAACGCCCCTGAGCCATCCGCCTCGTCCAATCACGGGGACTAACGAATCACAAATTTCGACAACTGAAGCTTCCGAGTGCTCGGCCGGGTGAAGCTTTCTTGTCTGAATATCGTGATTGGAGATTAAGGGGGGATGGGCTTCCTTATTTTTGTCTAAGTTTGATAGAGGTCTAGGGGAAAAAATCTAAAAATAATGTACAACAATAAAACATATCAATAAATAATAACATAACGTCTCCTTAAAGTTTGATCCGAATCCCTCCTTCTTACATAGTCTAGTTTGAGATAGCATTGAACAAAAACAAAACGAAATATTGCAATAAATAAACTTGCTCATCGAAAATTGCCGAACAAAGCGCTCGTGTAACACTTATTTGTATGTGAAGGAGACAAATGGTGTCTCCCCCAGAGTCAAAAGAGTGACAGAGTAATCTTATTCTTCTGAATGTATTCTTGAGAGACGTAAACATTTCATTTTGTGTACATTGACTTTCTCTTCATATCAAGTATATATATATATATATATATATAAACACGTAAATAGGTTTAAAGAAGAAAACACACATTACAAACTAATTACGGAGATAAATAAATATTCATACCATCTTGGTCACTTTAGCTATCCACTACATATATAAATAACATTGTTATTATTTAAACCCCGCACCCCAAGTATTACGGAGGGGTATGAATATAAATGACAGTTATCGAATTCCCTTCTCTCCATCTCATCTCGCGGGCAAACAAAAAGACAACGAGCCATTGAGATTAATAAAAATATATATTTATCTATCTATATATATATATATATATATATATATATATATATATATATATACTATATATAATATATATATACCGTATATATATATAGAGTATATATAAACATATTCCCCCTCCATCGATTACCCCCTGCTCTACATCTCATTTCGCAAGCAAAACACATCGTACTGTATATCACTTGGACAAAAAAAAAAAACACACACAAAAAGTCTTACCAAGCTTTTCTGAGCTCCACCAGCAGATATATGAAGAGACGCAAACAACATCATTGCTGCTCTCTCTCTCTCTCTCTCTCTCTCTCTCTCTCTCTCTCTCTCTCTCGGGAAAAGCGAATCTCCCCAAGCCAGCTCAATCAGTTCAAGTTTATTACACTTTTGTATTCGGACCATAACTTTGAGAGAGAGAGAGAGAGAGAGAGAGAGAGACTGTAATCTAAAAGGAACCGGCGTTCGGCCGGGATATTTTTCTACTGAAAAATTTACAAATTTATCTTGAAAGGGGGTCTAGGGGCGTTTTTAAAGTTTGATGGGAGATCTAGGGAGGCAACTAAAATATATATAAAAAGATAAATACAAAAACAAATAACATACACCCACATAACATACACCCACATAATATACACCCACATAACATACACATAACATACACCCAATAACATACACCCACATAACATACACCCACATATATACACCCACATAACATACACCCACATAACATACACCCACATACATACACCCACATAACAACACCCACATAACATACACCCACATATACACCCACATAACATACACCCACATAAATACACCCACATAACATACACCCACATAATATACACCCACATAACATACACCCACATAATATACACCCACATAACATACACCCACATAACATACACCCACATAACATACACCCACATATCTTACACCCACATAACATACACCCACATAACATACACCCACATAACATACACCCACATAACATACACCCACATAACATACACCCACATAACATACACCCACATAATACACCCACATAATACACCCACATAATATACACCCACAACATACACCCATAACAACATATACACCCACATAACATACATATAACACCCACATAACATATACCCACATACACTCACACATAACATACACCCACAAACACACCCACATAACAACACCCACATAACATACACCCATAACATACACCCATAATATACACCCATAACATACACCCACATAACATACACCCACATAATATACACACCCACATAACATACACCACATAATATACACCACATAACATACACCCACATAACATACACCCACTAACATACACCCCCATAACATACCCACATAACATACACCCACATAACATACATATAACACCCACATAACATACATATAACACCCACATAACATACATATAACACCCACATAACATACATATAACACCCACATAACATACATATAACACCCACATAACATACATATAACACCCACATAACATACATATAACACCCACATAACATACATATAACACCCACATAACATACACCCATATACACCCACCATAATATACACCCACATAACATACACCCACATAAACACCCACAACATACACCCACATAACATACACCCATAATACACCACATAATATACACCCACATAACATACCCAACAACACCATAACATACACCCACAAACACACCCACATAACACCCACCCACAACATACACCCACATAACATACACCCACATAACATACCACATAATACACAACATACACCCACAACATAACCCACATAACATACACCCACATAACATACACCCACATAATACACCCACATAATACACCCCATACATACACCCACATAATACAACCCACATATACACCCCACATAACATACACCCACAAACAACACCCATACACATAACCACACCCACATAACATACACCACATAACATACACCCACATACATACACCCACATAATATACACCCACATATACACCCATAATACACCCACATAACATACACCCACATAACATACACCCACATAATAAATAGCCACATAATAGACACCCACATAACATACTCACACATAACATACACCCACATAACATATACACCCACATAAATACACCCACATAAAAACCCACTAACATACACCCACATAAATACACCCACATAACATACACCCACATAATACACCCACATAACACCCACATACATACCCACATAACATACCCACATAACATACACCCACATATACACCCACATACACCCACATAATATACACCCAAATAATATACACCCACATAATATACCCCCACATAATATCCATCCACATAATATACACTCACATAATATACACACACATAATAACCCACATAATACACCCACATAAACATACACCCACATAACATACACCCACTAAACACCCACATAATATACATACCCCACATAACATACACCCACATACATACACCCACATATATACACCCATAAATACACCCACATAACATACACCCACATATACACACATAATATACACCCCATAACACCCACATAACATACATATAACACCCACATAACATACATATAATACCCACATAATAATAATAAACATAATATACACCCACAACATACACCCATAATATACACCCCATAATATACACCCATACATACACCCACATAACATACACCCATAACATACACCCACATAACATACACCCACATAATATACACCCACATAACATACACCCACATAAACCATACACCCACATAATACACCCACATAATATACACCCACATAACATACACCCACATAATATACACACATAACATACACCCACATAACATATACACCCACATAATATACACACATATACACCCACATAATATACACCCACAACATACACCCACATAACATACACCCACATAAATACACACATACATATACACATAATATACACCCACATACGTACACCCACATAACATACACCCCATAATATACACCACATAACATACACCCACATAACATACACCCACATAATATACACCCACATAATATACACCCACATAATATACACCCACATAATATACACCCACATAATAAACACCCACACATATACCCCACATAATATACACCACATAACATACCCACATACACCCACATATATACACCCACATAATACACCCACATAACATACCCACATAAACATACACCCCATAACATACACCCACATACGTACACCCACATAACATACACCCACATAACACACACCCCCACCACAAACATACACACATATATACACCCCACAACATAATATACACCCACATAACATACACCCACATAAATACACCCACATAATATACACCACATAAATACACCCACATAACATACACCACACAATACACCCACATAACATAACATAACATACACCCACATAATATACACCCACAACATACCCACATAACATACACCCACATAATATACACCACATAATATACACCCACATAATATACACCCATATAACACACCCACATATACACACATAACATACACATATATACACCCACATACATACCCACATAACATACACCCACATAATATACACCCACATAACACCACATAATATACACCCACATAACCCCACATAATACACCCACATATACACCCACATAACATACACCCACATAAATACACCCACATATATACACCCACATAATACCCACATAACACACCCACATAATATACACCCACATAACATACACCCACATACACCCACATATATACACCCACATAATATACACCACAACCACACCCACATAATATACACCCCCACATACACCCACAATAACACCCCCATAACATACACCCACATAACATACACCCACATATATACACCCACATAATATACACCCACATAACATACACCACCCACATAACATACACCCACATAACACACCACATAAATACACCCACATAACATACACCCACATAATACACATAACATACACCCACATAACCACCCACATAATATACACCCACATAATAACCCCACATAACATACACCACATAACATACACCCACATAATACACCCACATAACATACACCCACATAAATACACCCCACATACACCCCCACATACACCCACATAATATACACCCCACATAAAACACCACATAACATACACCCACATAATATACACCCACATAACATACACCCACATAATATACACCACATAATATACACACATAACATACCCACATACATACACCCATAATATACACCCACATAACATACACCCACATAACATACACCCACATAACATACACCCCACTAATACACCCACATAACATACACTCACATAACATACACCCACATAATATACACCCACATAACATACACCCACATACATACACCCACATAATATACACCCACATAACATACACCCATAATATACACCCACATAACATACACCCACATAACATAACCCACATAATACACCACATAATATACACCCACATAACATACACCACATACATACACCCACATAATATACACCCACATAACAAATACACCCACATATACACCCACATAACATACACCCACATAACATACACCCACATAATACACCCACATAATACAACATAACACCCACATAATATACACCCACATAACATACACCCACATAATACACCCACATAATATACACCACATAATACACCCCAATATACACCCACATAACATACACCCACATAATACACCACATAACATACACCCACATAATATACACCCACATAATATACACCCACATAACATACACCCACATAATATACACCCACATACATACACCCATAACATACACCCACATAATATACACCCACATAACCTACACCACATAACATACACCCACATAATATACACCCACATAACATACACCCACATAATATACACCCACATAACCACACCCACATAAATCCACCCACATAAATACACCCACATAATATACCACCACAAAAAATACACCCCCATAAAACCCACATACATACACCCACAATACACCCACATAACACCACATAATCACACCCACATAACATACACCCACAACATACACCCACATAACATACACCCCATAATATACACCCACATAACAACCCACATAACATACACCCACAATAACACCACACCAACATAATATACACCCACATAACATACATCCACATAATATACACCCACATAACGTACCCCCACAATATACACCCACATAATATACACCCACATAATATACATCCACATAATATACACCCACATAACATAATATACACCCACATAATATACACCCACATAATATACACCCACATAACATACACCCACATAATATACACCCACATAATATACACCCACATAATATACACCCACATAACATACACCCACATAACATACACCCACATAATATACACCCACATAACATACACCCACATAACATACACCCACATAATATACACCCACATAATATACACCCACATAACATACACCCACATAACATACACCCACATAACATACACCCACATAACATACACCCACATAATATACACCCACATAACATACACCCACATAACATACACCCACATAATATACACCCACATAATATACACCCACATAATATACACCCACATAACATACACCCACATAACATACACCCACATAATATACACCCACATAACATACACCCACATAACATACACCCACATAATATACACCACATAATATACACCCACATAACATACACCCACATAACATACACCCACATAATATACACCCACATAACATACACCCACATAATATACACCCACATAATATACACCCACATAACATACACCCACATAATATACACCCACATAACATACACCCACATAATATACACCCACATAACATACACCCACATAACATACACCCACATAATATACACCCACATAATATAAACCCTCATAACATACACCCACATAATATACACCCACATAACATACACCCACATAATATACACCCACATAACATACACCCACATAATATACACCCACATAACATACACCCACATAACATACACCCACATAATATACACCCACATAACATACACCCACATAATATACACCCACATAATATACACCCACATAATATACACCCACATAACATACACCCACATAATATACACCCACATAATATACACCCACATAATATACACCCACATAATATACACCCACATAATATACACCCACATAACATACACCCACATAATATACACCCACATAATATACACCCACATAACATACACCCACATAATATACACCCACATAACATACACCCACATAACATACACCCACATAACATACACCCACATAATATACACCCACATAATATACACCCACATAACATACACCACATATCATACACCCACATAATACACCCACATAACATACACCCACATAATAACACCCACATAATACACCCACATAATATACACCCACATAACATACACCACATACATACAACATAACATACACCCACATATATACACCCACATAATACACCCCCATAACATACACCCACCAACATACACCCACATAATTACACCCACATAACATACACCACATAATATACACCACATAATATACACCCACATAAAACATACACCACATAATATACACCCACATATATACACCCCATAACATAACCCACATAACACCCACATAACATACATATAACACCCACATACCGTAACATACATATAACACCCACATACCGTAACATACATATAACACCCACATAACATACATATAACACCCACATACCGTAACATACATATAACACCCACATAACATACATATAACACCCACATAACATACACCCACATAATATACACCCACAAACATACACCCACATAATATACACCCACATAATATACACCCACATAATATACCCACATATATACACCCACATAACATACACCCACATAATATACACCCACATAATACACCACATAAATAACCCACATAATATACACCCATACATACTCCCACATAATATACACCCATAATATACACCCACATAACCCCATATACACCCACATAACATACACCCACACATACACCACATATACAACATAACACATAATACACCCACATAATATCCACCCACATAATATACAACCCACATAATATACACCCACATAACATACACCCACATAACTACACCCACATATATACACCCACATAACATACACCCACATAATACCCCACATAATACACCCAAACATACACCACATAATATACACACTACATAACATACACCCACATAATAACACATAACACATACATACACCCACATAACAATACCCCATACATACACCCATAACAACATACCCACATAAATATACACCCACATAATATACATAACACCCACATAATATACACCCACATAACATACACCCATAATATACAACACATAACTACACCCACATAAACATACATACACCCACATAACATACACCCACATAATATACACCCACATAATATACACCCACAATATACACCCACATAACATACACCACATATACACCCACATAATATACACTCAACCCACATAATATACACCCACATAACATACACCCACAAATATACACCACATAATACACACCCATTAAATACAACCCACATAATAACACCCCCATAACATACACCCCTACACACCCACATAATATACACCCCATAACATACACCCACATAACCTACACCCACATAATATACACCCCATAACACACACATACATACACCCACATATACACCCACATAACATACATATAACACCCACATAACATACCCCCATAATATACACATAATATACACCACATACATACACCCACATAACATACACCCACATAATATACACCCACATAATATACACCCACATAACACCCACATACCGTAACATACACACATAATACCACCATAATATACACAACATACACACATATACAACCCCAACACACCCACATAATATACACCCCCATACACCACATAATACACCATAATACAACACCCACATAATATACACCCACATAACATACCACATAAACATACAACCCACATAATATACACCCACATAATATACACCCATAATATACACCCACATATACACCCCACATAACATACACCCACATAACATACACCCACATAATACACCCACATAACATACACCCACCCCATATATACACCCCCATAATACACCCACATAACATACACCCACATAATATACACCCACATATAACACCCCATACCCACACATAATATACACCCACATAACATACCCCCCACATAACATACACCACATAATATACAACACCCCATAATACACCCACATAAACATACACCCACATAACACCACATAATATACACCCACACCACATAACACCCACATAATATACACCCACATAACATACACCCACATAACATACACCCACATAACATACACCCACATATACACCCACATATACCACACATAACATAACACCCATAATATACACCACATAACATACACCCACATAATATACACCCACACATAACAACCCACATACATACCCACATATACACCCACATAACATCACCCACATAATATACACCCCCATAAATACACACCCACATAATACACCCACATATAACACCCCCTACATACACAAACATACACCACATATTACACCCACATAACATACACCCACATAATATACAACCCCACAAACATACACCCACATAATATACACCCACATAATACACCCATACATACACCACATAATATACACCCACAATAATATACACCCACATAATATACACCCCCATAATACACCCACCCACCCACATAATATACACCCACATAAACCACCCACATAACACCCACTTTATACACCCACATAACATCACCCACATAATATACACCCACATAACACACCCACATAATATACACCCACATAATATACACCCACATAATATACACCCACATAACTACACCCACATAACATACACCCACATAACATACCCACATAATACACCCACATAATACACCCACATAATATACACCCCATAATAAACACCCACATAACATACACCCACATATATACACCCACATAATATCCACATACACATATATACACACCCAACTACACCCCAATATATACACCCACATAACATACCCCAATAACAACCCACATAATATACACCCACAATACAACACCCCATAAATACACCCACATAACACCCACATAATACACCCACATAATACACCCACATAACATACACCCACATAACATACCCCACATAATACACCCACATAAACATACACCCACATAATATACACCCACATAATACACCCACATAAATACACCCACATAACATACACCCACATAATATACACCCACATATATACCCACATAACATACACCCACATAATATACACCACATAATATACACCCACATAAATACACCCACATAATATACACCCACATAATATACACCCACATAAACACCCACATAACATACACCCACATAATATACACCCACATAATAACAACCCACATAAATACCCCACACCCACATAATATACACCCACATAACATACACCCACATAATATACACCCACATATACACCCACATAATATCCCCACATAATACACCCACATAATATACAACCCACATAATATACACCCACATAACATACACCCACATACATACACCACATATACACATACATCCCACAAAACACCCACATAATACACCCACATAACATACACCCACATAACATAAAACACCCACATAATATCACCCACATAATATACAACCCATAACATACACCCACATAACTACACCCACATAATACACCCACATAACATACACCCACCTAACATACACCACATAACAACCACTAATATACACACATACATACACCCACATAATATACAACCCCATAATATACACCCCTACATACACCCAAATATACACCCACATATATACCCCCACATATACACCCACATAATATACACCCCATAACAACACCCACATAATATACACCCATAATATACACCCACATATACCATATATACACCCTCATAACATACACCCTATACAACACTCATAAACCCCATACAACACATAATATACACCCCCATAACATACACCCACATAACATACACCCACATAATATACACCACATAACATACACCCACATACATACCCACATATACCCACATAACATACACCCCATAATATACCCATATATACACCCACATAACATACACCCACATAATACACCCACATAATACACCCACATAACATACACCCACATAATATACACCCATAACATACACCACATATACACCCACATAATACACCCCATAATATACCACATACATACACCACATATACACCATAACATAACACACCCACATAATAACCCACATAACATCACCCACATAACATACACCCACATAACATACACCCACATAATATACACCCACACATAACACCCCACATAACATACACCCACATAATATACACCCCATAACATACACCCACATAATATACACCCACATAATATACACACGCACATATACACCCACATAATATACACCCACATAACATACACCCACATAATATACACCCACATAATACACCCACAACATACACCCACACTATACACCCTCATAACATACTCCCACATAATATACACCCACATAATACACCCACATAATATACACCCACAACATACACCCACATAATACACCCACATAATATACACCCACATAACATACACCCACATAACATATACACCCACATAATACACCCACATAACAACACCCACATAATATACACCCACATATACACCCACATAATATACACCCACATAACTCACCCACATAACATACACCCACATATACACCACATAATATACACCCACATAACATACCCCACATAACTACACACATACATACAACACCCACATAACATACACCCCCATAATACACCCACATACACCCACATAACATACCCCCACATAATATACACCCACATAACATACACCACATAATACACCACATAATATACACCCCACAATATACACACATAACATACACCCACATAACCTACACCCACATAACATACACCCACATAATATACACCCACATAACATACACCCACAATAACAACACCACATAATATACACCCACATAACATACACCCACATAATATACACACCACAATACACCACATAATACACCCACAAATATACACCCCCATAACATACACCCACATATACCACCACATACATAACACCCCATAATATACACTGACATATATACAACCCTATACTGACATATACCCACATATATACACCCACATAATATACACCCACATATACACCCCCATAATACACCACATAACACACCACAAATACACACATACATACCCCATATATACACCCACATAATATACACCCACATACATACACCCACATAATATACACCCACATAATATACACCCACATATACATACCCACATAACATACACCACATAACATACACCCCATAACATACACCCACATAATATACAGCCACATAATATACACCCACATAACATACACCCCACAATATACACCCATATATACACCCCCCATAACATACACCCACATAATATACACCCACATAAGACACCCACATAACATACACCCACATAATATACACCCACATAATAACACCCACATACGTACACCCACATAACATACACCCACTAACATACACCCCACATAAAACACACCCATACAACACACCCATATAACACACCCACATAACACACCCATACAACACACCCACATAACACACCCATACAACACACCCATACAACACACCCACATAACACACCCATATAACACACCCACATAACACCCATACAACACACCCACATAAAGACACCCACATAACCCCCATAATATACACCCACATAACATACACCCACATAAACACCCACATAATATACACCCCCAACATACACCCACATAAATACACCCACATAATATACACCCACATAATATACAACCCACATAACACCCTCAATACACCCACATAATATACACCCACATAATTACACCCGCATATATACACCCACATACAACACCCTATAACAACACCCACATAATATACACCCACATAATATACACCACACACACCCACATACATACACCCACATAATATACACCCACATATACACCCACATAATACACCCACATAAATACCCCCACATAACATACCCACATAATATACACCCACATAACATACACCCACATAATATACACCCACATAAAAATACACATACACACCCACATAATATACACCCACATAATATACACCCACATAACATACACCCACATAATTACACCCACATAACATACACCCACATAATATACACCCACAAATATACACCCCATCATATACCCCCATAACATACAACCCACATAATATACACCCCACATAACATACACCACATAACATACACCCACATAATATACACCCACATAACATACACCCACATAATATACACCCACATAAAATACACCCACATATGACCACCCACAATATACACCCACATAACCAACCCACATAACATACACCCACATAATAACACCACATACACCCACATAATTACACCCACATAACATACACCACATAATATACCCATCCACCCCATAACATATACACCCACATAATATACCCCCACATAACATCCACCCACATAATATCCACCCACATAACATCCACCCACATAACATACACCCACATATATACACCCACATATACACTCACACACCCACATATACACCCACATATACACCCACATATACACCCACATATACACCCACATATACACCCACATATACACCCACATATACACCCACATATACCCCCACATATACACCCACATAATATACACCCCCATACATAACCCACATAACACCCACATAACATACACCCACATAATATACACCCACATAACATACACCCACATAACATACACCCACATAATATACACCCACATAACATACACCCACATAATATACACCCACATAATATACACCCCATACACCCACATAACCCACATAATATACACCCACATAACATACATATAACACCCACATAATATACACCCAAATAATATACTCCCACATAATATACACCCACATAATATACACCCGCATTATATACACCCACATAATATACACCCCCATAACATACACCCACATAACATACACCCACATAATATACACCCACATAATACACCACATATATACACCCACATAATAAAACACCCACATAACATACACCACCATAATACACCCACATAACATACACCCACTACATAACACCACATAATATACCCCCACATAATATACCCCCACATAATATACACCCACATAACATACACCCACATAATATACACCCACATAATATACACCCACATAATATACACCCACATAACATACACCCACATAACATACACCCACATAACATACACCCACATAACATACACCCACATAATATACACCCACATAACATACACCCACATAATATACACCCACATAATACACCCACATAACAACCCCAAATACACCCACATAATATACACCCACATAATATACACCCACATAACATACACCCACATAACATACCCCCAGAACATACACCCACATAAACACCCACATATAACACATACACCCCATAACATACACCCACATAACATACACCCACATATACACCCACATAACATACACCCACATATAGAACACCCACATAATATACACCCACATACCCCATAACATACACCCACATAATATACACCACATACATACCACATAACATACACCCACATAATATACACCCACATAATAACCCACATAATACACCCACATAACATACACCCACTATATACACCCACATAACATACACCCCCATAACATCCCACATATACACCCACATAATATACACCCACATAACATACACCCACATAATATACACCCACATAACATACACCCACATAATCAACCACATAACATACACCCACATAATATACACCACCCACATAACATACACCCACATAACATACACCCACATAATATACACCCACATAACATACACCCACATAACATACACCCACATAACATACACCCACATAACACCACCACATAATATACACCCACATAATATACACCCACATAAAACACCCACATAACAACACCCACATAACATACATATAACACCCACATAACATACATATAACACCCACATAACATACACCACATAACATACACCACATAATACACCCACATAACATACACCCACATAGATACACCCACATAATATACACCCACATATATACACCCACATATACACCCTCATACATACACCTAATATCACCACTATACACCCCATATATACACCACCATAATATACACCCCCATAACATACACCCACATAAACACCCACATAACATACATATGACACCCACATAACATACCCCACATAATATACACCCACATATACATACACCCCATAACATACACCCACATAATAACACCCACATAATATACACCACATAATAACACCCACATAACATACACCCACATAATATAACCCACATAACATACACCCACATAATATACACCCACATAATATACACCCACATAACATACACCCACATAACATACACCCACATATACACCCCATAACAACCCACATAATATCACCCATAACATACACCCACATAATACCCCATAATATCATAACATACCCACATAACATACACCACATACACCACATATACACCACATAACATACACCCACATAACATACACCCACATAATATACACCCACATAACATACACCCCACATAATATACACCCCTATAACATCACCCACATAATATACACCCACATAATACACCCACATAATACACATAATACCCCCATACAACACCCACATAATATACACCCCCATAATATACACCCACATAATACCCCACATAAGCCCCCTATACATACTCCCACATAATATACACCCACATAATATACACCATTATATAACACATAATACACCCCCCTACATACACCACATACATACACCCACATAATTACACCACATACATACACTATATACACCACATACATACACCATATACACCACCATAAATACACCCACATATACACCCACATAATACACACATAACACACCACATAACAACACCCACATAACATACCACATATACACCCACATAATATACACCACATATAACATCACACCACATAATATACACCCACATAACATACACCCCATAATATACACCCACATAATACACCCACATAAACATACACCCACATAATATACACCCACATAATATACACCCACATACATACACCCTACATACCCCACAAAACATACACATAACATACACACCACATAAATACACCCACATAATATACACCACATACATACACCCCCATATATACACCCACATAATACACCCACAAACATACACCCACATAATATACACCACATAATACACCCAATAATACACCCACATAATATACACCCACATAATACACCCACATAACATACACCCACATAATACACCCACATAACATACACCCACATAACATACACCACATAATATACACCCACATACATACACCCACATAACATACACCCCAAACATACCCCACATAACAACATAACAACACCCCATAATATACACCCACATAACATACACCCACATAACATACACCCACATATATACACCCACATAACATACACCCACATAAATATACACCCACATAATACACCCACATAATACACCCACATAGATACCCCACATAACATACATAACACACCCCTATATAACACCCAACATAACCTATACACACCACATATATACACCCCATATATACACCCATAATACACCCCATAACACCACCCACATATACACCCACATATACATACACACACAAGTACATACACCCACTATACACCCACATACACCCACATAAATACACCCCACATAATATACACACACATAAACATACACCCACATAATATACACCCACATAATATACACCACATAATATACACCCATACATACACCCACATAACATACACCCCCATAATATACACCCACATAATATACACCCCCATAACATACACCACATACATACCCCACATAAGATACACCCCATAAACACCCACATAATATACACCACATATATACCCAATAACATACACCCACATAATATACACCCACATACATACATACAATAACATACACCCACATATTATACCCACATAACATACACCCACATACACACACATATACACCCACATAATATACACCACACATAATAACACCACATACATACCACATAACATATATACACCCACATACACACCACATATATACACCCACATAATTACACCCACATAACATACACACCACATAATACACCCACATATATACCCACATAACATACACCACATAATACACCACATAATATACACCCACATAACATACACCCACATAATACACCCATAATTACACCCACATAACATACACCCACATAACATACACCCACATAACATACACCCACAACATACACCCACTAATACACCCACATAATATACACCACATAACATACACCCACATAATATACACCCACATAATATACACCCACATAACATACACCCACATAATATACACCCACATAATATTACACCCCTCATAAACATACACCCCATAACATACACCCACATAATATACACCCACATAACATAACACCCACATATATACACCCACATAATAACACCCACATACATATACACCACATAATATACACCCACATAATATACACACCACATAATATACACCCACTAACATACCCCCCATAATAGACACCCACATAACTATAAACATACACCCACATAATATACACCCACATAACATACACCCACATAATATACACCCACATAACATACACCCACATAATATACACCCACATAACGTACACCCACACATACACCCACATAAGACACCCACATAACATACACCCACATAACATACACCCACATAATATACACCCCATAACATACACCCACATACATACACCCACATAACATACACCCACAACATAGAATATACACCCACATAATATACACCCCCATAATATACACCCACAAACATACACCCACATAACTACACCCACATAACAACACCCCATATATACCCCACATAATATACACCCACATACATACACCCACATAATATACACCCACATAACATACACCCCCATAATATATACACCCCCATAATATACACCCACATAATTACCCACATATATACACCCCATAACATACACCCACATAATATACACCCACATACAGCACCACCATTATATACACCCCCATAATATACACCCACCCATAACATACACCCACATAATATACACCCACATAACATACACCACATAATATACACCCCATAATATACACCCACATAATATACACCCACATAACATACACCCACATAATATACACCCCACATAACATACACCCACATAATATACACCCACATAACATACACCCACATAATATACACCCACATAAATATAACACCCCCACATAATTACACCCACATAACATACACCCACATAACATACACCCACATAACATACACCACAAATATACACCCACATACATACACCCACATATATACACCCACATAACATATACACCCATAATATTACACCCACATAATATACACCCCATAACATACACCCACAACCACCCACATAACATACACCCCCATAACATACACCCCCATAACATACACCCACATAACATACAACCCACATAAACAACACCCACATAATATACACCCCATAAATAACACCCACATAACATACACCCACATAATATACACCCCATAACATACACCCACATAAATACACCCACATAATAACACCCACCACATAATATACACCCACATAATATACACCCACATAAATACACCCACATAATATACACCCACATAATATACACCCACATAATATACACCCTCATAACATACTCCCACATAATATACACCCACATAATATACACCCGCATTATATACACCCACATAATATACACCCCCATAACATACACCCACATAACATACACCCACATAATATACACCCACATAATATACACCCACATAACATACACCCACATAATATACACCCACATAACATACACCCACATAATATACACCCACATAATATACACCCACATAACATACACCCACATAATATACACCCACATAATATACACCCACATAATATACATACACATATATACACCCACATAATACACCCACATAACATACACCCACATATACCCACATAACCTACACCCACATATCACCCACACATATACACCCACATAATATACACCCACCAATATAAACCCCCATATCAGAATACATAATATACAAGACACATCATAATACCATAATGATACACCCACATAATATACACCCCCATAACATACACCCACATAAACTACACCCACATATATACACCATAACATACAATACACCCACATAAACATAACACCCACATAATATACCCCACATATATACACCCACATAACATACACCCACAATAATACACCCACAAATATACATAACAACACCCACATAACATACACCCACATAACACCCCCCCATACAATAAATCACCCACATACTACACCCACATAACATACATGTAACACCCACATAACATACACCCACATATACACCCAATAACATACCCCACACACCCACATAATACACCCACATAATATACACCCACATAACATACCCATAACAGACACCCACATAATAGACACCCACAGAACATACACCCACAATAACCTAGCACACCCACATAATAGACACCCACATAACATCATACCCCCACATAAGTCGTGTATACACCCACATCACATACACCACATAACATACACCCACATACATATAGCACCCACATAACACTACAAACCACATACTATAACACCCCATATATACACCCCAATAAATAACGACCCACATAACATACACCCACATAATATACCCCAACAGAAACCATACACCCACATATTACACCCACATAACATACACCTACACCCACATAATATACACCCCCACATAACATACACCGCACATAATATACACCCACATAACTCCACCCACATACTATACACCACATAACTACACCCCACAAACATACACCCACATAATCGTATACCCCCCATAACAATATACACCGCACATAACATACAACCCACGATACCATACACCCACCAACATACACCCCCAGTATACACCCACATAATATAACACCCACAGATAACGGTACACCCCACCTAACATACACCCACATAATACATACCCCACAGAACATCACACCCACATAATTATACACCCACATAATACCATACACCCACATAACAACCACCACATAA